>LBNU01017349.1:76010-95757 GCA_014162995.1 Artemisia annua
GGATAAGCATGGGGTGCCTCCCACGAAGCGCTTTGTTTTTGATCATCGAGTCACTTAGCTTGACTCTATCCCCGAATTTAGTTGTCCTTGGGAAAGTTTGGAGATCCGGGATCACCGAAGGTAGATCCCCTCCAAAGTAGTGTTTCAAACGATGACCGTTTACCTTAAAATTTTCCCCATTTGGTTGAGAAAGTTCAACAGTACCATAAGGAAAAACTTGGGCAATGGTAAACGGTCCAGACCAACGGGACTTAAGCTTTCCAGAAAATATTTTTAACCTTGAGTTAAAAAGCAAAACTTGATCACCGACATTAAAAACACGTTTTTTGATTTTTGAATCATGAATCCGTTTTGTTTTCTCCTTATAAATCAAAGAATTTTCATAAGCTTGATCACGGAGTTCATTCAACTCATTCAATTGGATTTTTCGGTGATCACCCGCGGTTTTTAAATCATAATTCACATGTTTTAGGGCCCAGTAGGCGCGATGCTCTAACTCAATCAGAAGATGACATGCCTTTCTGTACACGAGCTTGTAAGGGGTACAACCAATTGGTGTTTTATAAGCTGTGCGGAAGGCCCAGAGTGCATCATCTAACTTGTCCGACCAAGAAGAACGATTCTCACCCACGGTTCTTTCCAAAATTCTTTTTAGACCACGATTCGATACCTCGACTTGACCACTAGTTTGAGGATGATAAGCGGTACTTAGTCGATGGGTAACACCATATTTTGACATAACTTTTGAAAATCGGTCATTACAAAAATGAGTTCCACGGTCACTGATAATAGCTCGAGGTGTACCGAATCTGGCAAACAAACTTTTCAAAAATTTTACAACCACTCGGGCGTCGTTAGTTGGAAAAGCTTTTGCTTCAACCCATTTAGAAAGATAATCGACTGCCACGAGGATGTATTTGTTTTTGTTTGAAGATGGAAATGGTCCCATGAAATCGATTCCCCAAACGTCAAAGATTTCACAAACTTGGATGGAGTTTTGAGGCATCTCATCCCGTTGTGAAATTTTTCCTTGTCGTTGGCACGCGTCACAAGACTTCACCAGGTCCTGTGCATCGCGGTAGATCGAAGGCCAGAAGAAACCGGAGTCAAAAACTTTTTTAGCCGTAAGATTGGCACCATGATGTCCCCCTGTGGGGCCATTGTGGCATGCCATCAAAATAGTTTCGGCCTCTTTACCATGAACACATCTCCGAATGATTTGGTCCGCACAAATTTTGATCAAATAAGGGTCTTCCCAAAAATAATGTTTCACATCTTTGAAAAATTTCTTTTTGGCTTGGGTCGACATTCCTTTTCTTATAAAATTCCCCGCATGGTAGTTTGCAAAATCGGCAAACCATGAGGTACTAGAATCACCAAGTGATACACTCCCAAGGGCCTCGAGAGGACGCCTTGGTGAGGATTTTCAAGACGGGAAAAATGGTCAGCAGCTAGGTTCTCCGATCCTTTTTTATCTCTAATTTCAACTTTAAACTCTTGTAAAAGGAGAACCCAGCGCATAAGTCTTGGTTTGGCATCAGGCTTGGTCATTAAGTATTTGAGGGCTGAATGGTCCGTATACACTATGCATTTCTTTAAAAGAAGATATGGTCGAAATTTTTCAAAAGCATAAATAACTGCCAACATTTCTTTTTCAGTTGTGGTGTAATGAAATTGGGCACTGTTCATGGTCTTGCTTGCATAGTGTATAGGCCGAAAATACTTGTCCTTTCGTTGCCCCAGGACTGCCCCGATTGCATAGTCACTAGCATCACACATTAATTCAAAGGGCAAATCCCAATCGGGGGCAACTAAAATAGGAGCCTCCGTCAACTTCTTTTTAAGGGTATTAAATGCTTCAATGCACTCATTGGTGAAGATGAACGGGGCTTCCTTTTCCAAAAGGTGAGTCAAAGGTCGGGATATTTTTGAAAAGTCTTGTATAAATCGTCTGTAAAAGCCAGCATGACCGAGGAAACTTCGAATTCCCTTGACGGTCGTGGGATGAGGTAGTTTTGCGATAACATCAACTTTCGCTCTATCCACCTCAATCCCGGCTTTTGAGATTTTATGGCCATAAAAATTTCTTTTTGGCCTGGGTCGACATTCCTTTTCTTATAAAATTCCCCGCATGGTAATTTGCAAAATCGGCAAACCATGGGGTACTAGAATCACCAAGTGAAACGCTCCCAAGGGCTTCGAGAGGAAATGAGTCATCAATATCCTTTTTCTCGAGCTCGCCTTGGTGAGGATTTTCAAGACGGGACAAATGGTCAGAAGCTAGGTTCTCCGATCCTTTTTTATCTCTAATTTCAACTTTAAACTCTTGTAAAAGGAGAACCCAGCGCATAAGTCTTGGTTTTGCATCAGGCTTGGTCATTAAATATTTTAAGGCTGAATGGTCCGTATACACTATGCATTTCTTTAAAAGCTGATATGGTCGAAATATTTCAAAAGCATAAATGACTGCCAACATCTCTTTTTCAGTTGTGGTGTAATGAAACTGAGCACTATTCATGGTTTTGCTTGCATAGTGTATAGGCCGAAAATATTTGTCCTTTCGTTGCCCCAGGACTGCCCCGATTGCGTAATCACTAGCATCAAACATTAATTCAAAGGGTAAATCCCAATCGGGGGCAACTAAAATAGGAGCCTCCGTTAACTTCTTTTTAAGGGTGTTAAATGCTTCAATGCACTCATTGGTGAAGATGAACGGGGCTTCCTTTTCTAGAAGGTGAGTCAATGGTCGGGCAATTTTGGAAAAAGTCTTGTATGAAACGTCTATAAAAGCCAGCATGACCAAGGAAACTTCGAATTCCCTTGACGGTCGTGGGATGAGGTAATTTTGCGATAACATCGACTTTGGCCCGATCGACCTCAATCCCGGCTTTAGAGATTTTATGGCCGAGGACTATACCCTCTTTAACCATAAAGTGACACTTCTCCCAATTCAAAACTAGGTTAGTGTCTTCACACCTTTGGAGCATTTGTTCTAAATGGGAGAGACAAGACGAAAATGAATCACCATACACAGAAAAATCATCCATAAAAACCTCCATTGTCTTCCCGATCATGTTTTGAAAAATGGCGGTCATACATCTCTGGAACGTGCCTGGGGCATTGCATAAGCCAAAGGGCATACGTCTATAGGCAAAAGTTCCGTAGGGACAAGTAAAAGTGGTTTTCTCTTGATCGGGAGGATCAATGGGAATTTGAAAATAGCCAGAAAAACCATCAAGAAAACAATAAAACTCATTTCCTGCAAGTCGTTCAATCATTTGATCCATGAAAGGAAGAGGAAAATGGTCTTTTCGAGTTGCTTCATTGAGCTTTCGATAGTCGATGCACACTCTCCAACCGGTTACGAGACGTGTTGGAATAAGCTCATCATCATCATTCGTAACGACAGTCATACCACCCTTCTTTGGCACACAATGGACCGGGCTAACCCATGAGCTATCAGAAATTGGGTAAATCATCCCAGCGTCGAGTAATTTGATTACTTCATTCTTGATCACATCATGGATTTTTGGGTTAACTCGTCTTTGTTGTTGGATGGACGGCTTAGCATCGTTTTCAAGTAAAATCTTGTGGGTGCAAAAACGAGGGTCTATGCCCTTGATGTCGGAAATACGCCAAGCGATGGCATCTTTGTGCTTTTTGAGCATGTCGACGAGACGGTTCTTCTCCTCATCTTGAAGGTGTTTGGAAATAATGACGGGAAGTTTGTCGGTTCCTTCTAGAAAAGCGTATTCAAGATGAGGAAGCAATTCTTTAAGCTCGAGTTTTGGAAGTTTTTCTTCAGATGGCTCGACCTTTTTGACTTCTTCAATAAATAGTTTCTTCGGAGGGAGAGGTGAAAAAGGATCTTCATTCAAAAGTTGTTCAAGCATAAGAATGTCTCCCTCCGGATCATAATAAGAATCATCATCATCGCCAACAAATGAAGATGTATCTATGGAGAAAAATTCATCGACTTCTTCCAAAAAAAAGAAGTCACCTCCTTCAAATGGAGTGAAGGAAGGGGAAGAGTCGGCAATTATGGGTTGAAAGGTAGGTGAAGAATCATCAATAGAGGGTGAAGGGGTAGAATTATTTGAAGGGGTGGAGGAAAAAGAAGTGGGATTGCCACTTGAAAATCCGAATATTTCTTGGGAATACTCTTCAGAAAGTTCATCAACTTCATCAAGGATATCGATTTTGCTTACGGTCATGGGCTCGCTGGTGGAAGAATATCTTGCTGTTTGGTCCAAATTAAACGTAACGGCTTTGTGACCATCTCGCAAGGTAATCTCTTCATCGTACACATCAATCAAAGCACGGCCCGTCTTTAGGAAACCTCGTCCGAGAATGAGAGGAACCCTTGGATCGGGATCAAAATCAACAACCACAAAATCAGCCGGAAAGTGAAATTTTCCCACATTGACGATGACATCTTCGGCTATGCCTTTAGGACAAGAGGTGGAACGGTCGGCAAGCTCGATTGTCATTCGCGTAGGAGTCAAAGCGGGTAACGACAACTTTTGCCAAGTGGATAATGGCATCATATTAATGCTGGCACCTAAATCGGCTAAGGTGAAACATTGAGCCATTTCGAGAAATTTGCATGGAATTAAGAACTTGCCGGGGTCTTCAAGCTTTTCGGGAAGCTTTTTAAGGAGCACTGCCGAGCAATTCTCATTCAAAGGTGTAGTTGACATTTCATACAATTTATCTTTATTATTCAACAAGTTTTTAAGCATTGATGAAAACTTTGGCATTAACACAACAGCATCAGCAAGACTCAAATCAAAGCGAATGTCTTGAAACATCTTAAAGAACTTTTCCTTCATTATGTCATTTTTATCTTGACGTTTTTGCTCATTAAGACGATAAGGATATGGAAGACTTGTTTTAACCGGTTCATCTTGTTCAAAAACAATTTTCTCTTTTCCTTTTGAAACATTTGCATTTTCATTTGACGGTTGAACCACCGGAGGTTGGATATTTTCGGTCCTTCCTTGGTGAATAGGAATTCTCGTATCCGTTGTCACCTCGGTTGCACGGTCCACTACCTTTGAAGGAGGAGTATAAGAGGTAGTTGGAACCGTTGGTTCTTTGTAAGAAACGCCACTGCGTGTTGTGATCGCCTTGACATCGCCCCTCGGGTTAGCGATCGTGTTGCTAGGTAAAGAAGTGGTACCCGAACCCGAGGGTCGATCATTTAAACGCTTGTTTAATTCAGCCATTTGATTAATCAATACATGATTCATTTCCTCTTGTTTTTTAATTTGTGCCTGCTGACTTTGCAAAATGGTTTGGTTGTTTTGATTTTGACGAAGTAATTCTGCTAACAACTCATCCGTGTTCGATTGATTTTGCACAACACCTTGATTCTGGTTAAAAGTTTGCCCACGGGCATTGTTATTGAAACCTTGACCTTGATTTTGAAAATTCTGATTCCCATGATTATTGTTTCCATAATTAGCTCCTTGATTTCCAAAATTACCATGATTACTTTGAAAATTCTTGTTTTGATTAAATCCTTGATTTTGATTTTGAAAACCTTGATATGCACGATTCTGATTTTGATTGACTTGATTACCATGACTTTGCACATTTTGGTTTGGTGGCGGATTATTAAAACCTGGTGGTGGTGCAAGAAAGTTGGTGGAACGGTAGCTGAGGAGATTGCGGTCTCCTTGGGGTTGGTATCGGTTACCACCCATGTTAGCAGCGTACACATTCTCTTGAGCGTAAGAACCGGTTGTTGGACATTCGTGGTATGAATGGGGACCACCACACGTTTCGCAACTTTGGTTAACTGTGTTGACGGTTTGACGATTGTTGTTAAAATTTGCAACAAACGCATCAAATTTTTCGTTAAGAGCGGCGATTTCAGGATTAGAAGTCGTGGTAGATCTGATTGACTCTCGTTCAGCAGTAGAATCCCAATAATTATGGTGAGCAGTCATATTTTCGATGAGATCCCAACATTCTTCAGGCCGTCTTTTCATGAATGTTCCTCCAGCTGCTGCATTGATCGTGTCACGATGTCGTAAATTCAGCCCATTATAGAACGTATCAATGATTGTGACAAGTAACATGTTGTGATTCGGACATCGATCAATAGCAAGCTTGTAACGTTCCCAAGCTTCGAACAAGGTTTCATCTGGACGTTGATGGAAATTGCATATGTCGTTTCTTAGCTTGGTCACCATCGACGGTGGAAAGTATTTGGCTAAGAACCTTGAAACCATTTCATCGAAGGTGTGAATTGAATTCTTTGGGAGTCGGTCAAACCAGTTGGTAGCATGGTGAGTTAATGAATATGGGAAAAGGTAGAGGCGAAGAGAATCATCGGTAACACCATTTTGTTTCATGCTTTGAGTGACGGTTAAGAATTTATCAAGATGTTTGTTCGCGTCCTCATCGGGTAAGCCGTGAAATTGGCAGAAATTTTGGACTTGTTGGATCATATGGTGTTTGAGTCCAAAATCTGCAGCATCGATTCCTAAAGGTGCAATCGGGCTACCTCGCCCATACATGGTTGGAGTACACAACTCTTCCATTGTTCGGAGATCTGCAGGAGGTTGAGGTCCCACCGGAGGTTCCTCATTTTGATGGACGTTATTGTTCATCTCTTCAACGTTAGGATGTAACTCGGGTACGATCCTTTGTTTTCGTCTACGACGACTGCGGTTAGAAGGCACTGTAGAAGAAGAAGGTTGCTCGTTCAAGTTAGACTTGGAACGAGTGATCATACAAATCAAAACAAATCAAAGTGAAAAATAAAGTAGAAAGGAAAATCTTTTTGGTTTTTATAAGACTATAAAAGAGAAAATATTTTTGGCTTATATAGGTTTTATAATTTTTAGTTGTTTTTATGTTTAAGAAAAGCGTTAACTTCTAAAAGAAGGTTCTTCAAAACACAAGTCTCGAACGACGAATGACTTAATCTTATCAACCGCTCCCCGGCAGCGGCGCCAAAAACTGATCGCGGAGTTCTAAGCGGTGAAGCTTGTAAACCACGGGTCGTAGTCCCAACGAGGGTTGAAATGGATCTAGTCACTCGAGTCGTGAGTTATGTGAAGTGAATTGGTTTAAAAGATGTAATTTGGTTTTAGTTATACTATGAAACTAGGTTAAAGACTTAACTTAAATAAAGAACGAGAAAATGAGAAATAAGTTGAACGATAAAAGAAAACATTAGTTGAATAAATCGTAAAGAAAATGAAATAAGAAAGAAAGAAAGAAAATGTTTTTGAGTTTTAGATTTAATTAATTAAAGAAAAGTAAAGTAAATGTTTAAATGAAAATAAAAGAAGTGAAAATAAAAATAAACTAAGTTAAAAGATTTAAAAGAAAATTCGACAGAGTAACGGTAGGAAATGAAATAAAGAAAATTCCACTCGATAAACGATGGAGTGTAAATAAGCCTAGCTCGGCTTTAGAAATAAAATAAGAGACGAAACCAATAAGGAACTAAAGACTTGACACAACATAAAATCAAACTCGCTATTATATTTTGAAAACCAAACTCGCTAAGTTGTAAAACAATACTCGCTAGAACTGAATTGATACTCGCTAGAATTTAGGAACCATACTCGCTAACTTAAACTACAAACTCGCTAGGTACAAAAAATGAAACTCGCTAACCAGCCAAGTTCAAACTCGCTGGAATTCATACTCGCTAGGTTTAGGGACCATACTCGCTAGATTTAATAAAAACTCATACTCGCTGGAAATTAAAAGATCAAACTCGCTAGACCCTAAACCAAACTCGCTAGGACATGTTTTCATACTCGCTATCTTTTTAGAAAAAACCCATACTCTCTAAACCCTAATATCCTACTCGCTATTTTGAGTTTTTAAGAACTAGAAATATTTTTAACGTGAAATTTTATGGAAACTAAATGAAAACTTATTTAGACTCATTAATAAGCAAAACCAATACTCAAAATAAGCTATAGTAAACGTAACAAACCAAAATAAGCTCGTAATATTTCTAGGGCTTGTAACTAAAAAGCTAGTTTAAACGCAAAAGGAAGATTGAAAAGCGAAAAGAAACAATTTGAAAAGTTGATAATAAGCTAAAGGAAAACGTAAAATAAGCTTTTACAAGCTAACAAAACCCAAATAAGCTCAAGTCATAATCATTAGGCACGAAAATTTCTTTTCATGCAAAGGTGGTGCAAGACTTATATAAGCTTATTGTGGATCAAGATAGAAGTAAAGAAGCTTGAATAAGATGAAAAGCAATAAAAGAAAGATTGAAATAAGCTAGGAAATAAGCAAAGTAAAATGACTAAGACATGAAATAAAAGCTTGCATTAATGAAAATTACACTACAACTTGAAATAAAACTAGAAACTAACTAAGGCTAACCAAAAACTAACAAGTGCAAATGAAGACTAGGGGTGATATTTAAGGGAGCAAGGGAGCTTCCCTTTTTACAACTTGTGCACTTAGCCCCTTGATCTTCCAAATTTTGTGAATAGAAAGCATAAACTAGAGATACGACGCTATTTAACTTTCTAAAACTACAACTTGAGTCCTTGTAACTTTGAGGTGATGTGTTGACGAGCTTTCCAAAGTCTTAAATAGTATAAAAGTGATCACTTGCTCGGATTTAGAAAGTTTTAGCTTCATAATCATCTTTGAGCTTTGATTAAGCGTCTCTTTTACTTTCTTGAGCCTTTGAGAAATAATTTGTCTTCACGGGCTTTTCACAAGTAAATTTCATCTTTAACTTGACTTTCAAACTCTTTTCCACATCTCGTGCTCGTTTTGGGCTTTTAGGTTGCTTTTCATGTTGTTTTTGCAATATCCTTACCTGCACAGTCATAAACACAAAAACACGATATCTTTGGCTTTGAACGTTAGTTTTTGGTCTAAAATAGTCTAATAATGGTGAATAAAAGGTATGTGAATAAGCACATATCAGTCACCGGGTCTTATTCGAATTTGGTGGTAACCACTTCGACGATCAATTTTTGAGAAAACGCTATCACCATGAAGTTGGTCAAACATATCATCTAAACGTGGAATAGGGAAATGATACTTGATAGTGATTTTGTTGACTGCTCTACTATCCACACACATACGAAACAATCCATCCTTCTTCAGAATGAGGAGAACCGGGACAACACATGGACTCATGCTTTCACGCACCATTCTTTTCCTTAAAAGCTCATCCACTTGTCTTTGAATTTCAACGTTTTCAGTTGGATTCATTCGATACAATGGTTTGTTTGGCAAAGTGGCACCTTCATCCTTGTTGAAAGAGTAGGTGTTTTTCCACCCATCGTGTATCGTCCGCCTATCAAACAGCCATGGTCTCCCTAACAATAAGTGACATGCATCCATGGGCACTACATCACACCATACTTCATCTCGATACTTGGTTCCAATAGAAAAGCTTACCAAACATCGTTGGTCTACTTGAACGGACTTTCCCTTTTGTAGCCATAAGAGCTTGTATGGACGTGGGTGTTTTTCGATCTTAAGAGATAACTTTTAAACCATTGTTTCAGAAACCACATTTTCACAGCTCCCACCATCGATAATAACATCACAAACTTTCCCATTAGATGTGCATCGTGTATGAAAAATGTTGTGGCGAAGCCATACATCATCGTCCTTCAAATCAATAGCCAATGCCCTTCGAATCACCAGTAATTCTTGTTGGGGTATAAATGTTGAAGTACTGCTGGACATCAAAGTACTGCTCAAGTATATAAGTTAAAGTACTGCTCAAGATCAAAGTCCTGCTCGTTGAATAAAGTCAAAGTACTGCAAAGGATTAAAAGACTGACGACATGCAAAGATTAGATTAGGAATATTATGTAAATTCTAGAATATTCTATAGTTAGAGTTAGTTTACTTGTCGTTCAAGTATTGTAAACCGACTAGGGTTTTCCTTGTGCCTATAAAAGGATCCCTAGGTCGATATTAGAGATATACGATTTTAGAGAAAAGCTAAAGTTCGATATTAGAGATATTAGGGTTGTTTGTGAGTCTGTATTCGATAAGCAGATTCAAGGTGTTAATATAATCGCTGAAGTTTGTTATTCTTCTTAGCTTTGTTAAGTAAATTCCGCATACTTAAACAGAGTAATTTAGTGTTTCATTATTAGTATTTTAGGATTTATCCAAGACTGCTAAACCCTTAACAAGCTATATAAGATAGTTTGGTCAGAGTATAACGATCCAACAAGTGGTATCAGAGCTTGTGTGGAAACTCTGATTAAGAAGAAACCTTAAACCAAACTGATTTTCTAAACCAACCCTACAAGATGTTGACACCTGAACCTACACCAATGCCATCCATCACCACTGTTCGAATTCCTATAGTCAAGAACGGTGAATATGATCTATGGAGCATGAAGATGAGGCAGTACATTGCTATCACTGACTCTACACTCTGGGATATCATTGTCAATGGTAATCAAGTTCTTGAAAAACCTGTAGTAGTTGAGGGACAACCCAAACCACCTCAGCCACAACCATCTGCTACTGTGAAAAGGAATCAAGACAAAGCTCTCAACATACTGTTGTCTGCTATACCTGATGGTCACCTGCTAAAGTTTCACAATGCTAAGGATGCAAAACAATTATGGGCTGCTATCAAGACAAGATTTGGAGGTAATGATGCTTCCAAGAAGATGCACAGAAGTTTGTTGAAGCAGCAGTTTGAAACTTTTACTGTTGGAGAAAGAGAAGGGCTTGATGCTGCTTATGAGAGATTTCAAAATCTTCTCAGCATGCTAGAGATACATGGTGTAGATATATCTACTGAAGATGCAAACTTGAAGTTTCTAAGGAGTCTACCATCTATCTGGCATGTCATTGCTACTATGATCAGAGGTCAACCTGATTTGGCTACTATGGACTTTGATGATCTCTACAATAACTTGAAGGTGTATGAGCATGAGATGAATGGTAAATCTGGTTCAACCTCACACAATATTGCTTTTATGTCTTCTGCAAAAACAAGCAGTACATCCACTAAAAGTACTGCTTATCCTGTACAAAGTACTATTGGTGATGTTTACACAACTATGACCACTACCACTTCACCACCCTCAAACAACATCAATTGTGATGATGTTGTGTGCTCATTCTTTGCTCAGCAAGCCACTTTACCTGTTACCTATGAAAAAGATCTGCTGCAGATTGAAGAAGATGATCTTGAAGAAATTGACATCAGATGGCAAGTTGCTATGATTACTGCTAGGATCAAGAAGTTCATGAAGAAAACAGGAAGAGACATTGATTTCAAAGCCAAACAGGGTATAGCATTTGATAAGTCAAAGATTGAATGCTTTAATTGTCTAAGGACTGGACACTTTGCAAGGGAATGCAAGTTTGCCAAGTATCAAGCAAACAGGATGATTGAGAAACCCAAAACCTAGATTGAAATCAAGGAAGTTCCTGAACCAAAACCAAAAGCTTTAATGGCTCAAGAAAATCTATCAGAGGTTGACTGGAGTACTGAAATTGATGATGAACCAGTCACTCTGTCTATGGTTGCAATGGAGGAATTTGATTGGAGCACAGCTTTTGATGAGGAACCAGGATTTCTTGCTTTGGATTCTACTGAAGATCTTGGAGGCTTTGATTGGAGCATGGAAAGTGAAGATGAACCTGTTCTGCTGGCTTTGGTTGCTACTTCACCTACTTCACCTACTGCTACTGAGGTATGCTCTAAGTGCAATAATGTTTATCAAAAGCTACTTAATGATTATGTGTCTGAAAGAGATAAACATAATAAGGCTAGGACTGAAGTTCTTGGTTATCAATTGACTTTAGAGTCAATGGAAGCCAAAATAATAACACATGAAAACAATGAAGTAGCTTGAGCAGAACAATATAAGCAACAGGATTATCAATTAAAACTAAGTGAATGGAAGTTAGGATGTAAGGTGTCTGAATTAGAAAAGATGACTAAAGAAAGAGATGCTTTGTTAGATAAACTTGCTAGTTGGAAAGAAGTTGGTCTTACACATGCTAGTTTTTGTGAAAAACAAAGGAGAGCACATATTAAAACAGGACTAGGTTATGGTGTTGAGTATAGTAGTTCAGAAGAGAATCCAACTAGTGACAAGGAACAAGAAAGTTCAGAGGAACTCTCAACTTGTGAATTTGAAACTTGCTCAGAAGAAAACAGATATAGTAGTGAGGAACCCATAAGCCCAACACCTCCTGAGTTTAAGAAAGATGAGGGGTATCATACAGTTCCTCATGCCATTGGAAGTTTTCAACCACCTAGGAAAGATGTTTCTTGTTATGGAGTAGACAATCTAGAGTTAAGGAATAAACTTAAGGTTCAATCTAATCCAAGTTCATCTGAAGAAAAAGTTGAGATTCCTAAGGATGCTACACATAAAAGGAATGCTAGGAATACAAACAATGATAAAAGATTTTCTAAAGTTTTTCCAAAACCAGCAGTATTCTCAAACTTTTCTCAAAGAACTGCTAGTCACTCAGCAGTACTTTCACAAAATACTTCTCGAAATACTGCTAACTTTAAAAACTCTTTTAATCATTCACCTAGAGGTCATACTGGTCTTGGCTATAAACCTCAAAGAACAGGATTTGGGTCAATGAATCAAAAATTATGCTTTGTTTGTTATAGTCCTAATCACTTGATAAAAGATTGTAACTTACATTCAGATTACTTAAGTCAATACCCAAAGACTAAGTCTGCTCAACATAGGCCAACAGAGACAAAACCAGTTTCACACAAAACAGTTTGGAATTATTCAAATAGGGTCAACCATAGCAATTTCACAAAAACCTATAGGTACCCTCAACAGAAAAGATCTTTTTCCAAACAACCAGTACCTTCATATCACACTTTTCAAAGTACTTGTAAGCAAAAAACAGTATTCTCTCAAAGTACTGTTAGGAGATTTTCACCCAATCAAGGTACTGCTGATAAAAGGCTTTACAGAAGAGTCCCTAAACCACAGACCTCAACACAAACAGTTAAAACAATGTGGGTCAAGAAGGAAAGTATTGCTGGGGACCAACCAGTACTTTCAGAATGTATGGGTGGAAAGAAACATATTGCTGAAAAAGAAAGTTGTTTTGCTAACAAAGATCAAGTATTAAAACATAAGAAAGTAATTGATCATGTTCACAAACACAGTGGAAATTACATACTTAAAGATTTTAAGTATGTGACTCCACAAGAGGAACACAAGTCAGTAATGGCTTGGGTTCCTAAAAGAAACTAACTTTCTTATTATTGTGCAGGGCAACCCAGAAGAGGAGCTTAAAGATCATTTAATTGTTGATAGTGGTTGCTCTGGAAGCATGACAGGAGAAAAGGAGATTCTGTCAGATTTTAGGTCATACTTTGGAGGAAAAGTTGCTTATGGGGATGATGCTACTGGAGGAAGAATTACTGGAAAAGGAACTATCAAGACAGGAAAGATTGATTTTGAAAATGTTCGTTATGTGAATGAGCTCAAGTTCAATCTCTTATCAGTTTCTCAGATATGTGACAAGAAGTACCCTGTGTTGTTCACTGATACAAAATGTCTTATTCTATCCCCTGAGTTTAAGTTTGAAGATGAGAACTTGGTGATTTTGAGGGCACCAAGACACAATGATGTGTACAGTATTGATATGTAGAATATTATCTCCTCTAAGAAAGCTACATGTTTGATAGCAAAGGCATCACTTGAAGAAGCACATCTATGGCACAGAAGATTAGGTCATGTGAATTTCAAGAACATCAACAATCTGGTCAAAGGCAACTTGGTTAGAGGTTTACCTTCCAAAACTTTCAAGGCTGATCATTCACGTTTGGCTTGCAAGAAAGGTAAACAGCATAAAGCTTCATGTAAGAAGCTTGGGGAAAGAACAGTTAGAGAACCTTTGGAGTTGTTGCATATGGATTTATTTGGACCTGTTTCTGTTTCAAGCCTTAACATGAAGAAGTACTGCTTAGTTGTGACAGATGATTGCAGTCTTTTTAGTTGGATCTTTTTCTTGGGATTTAAATATGAAACTTTTGATGTCATTCATGATTTAATAATATCCCTGGAAAATCAATTAAGACTCAAGGTTAGAGGTATTAGATGTGAGAATGGGACTGAATTCAAGAACAAGCTTATGGATGATTTTTGTGCCAACAGAGGAATCAAGAGGGAGTTTATCATTGCTAGAACTCCTCAGCAGAATGGAGTTGCAGAAAGGAAGAACAGAACTGTGACAACCCGCATTTTCAGGACAATTCTTCAATTTCACTATTCACAAGTTACTATTCATTATTTACTATTCACCGATCACTATTTATCATTTCACTATTCATCGCTTTCGGAGTCAGTTTGTGATTTTGAGAAGTGTTCAAAATTTTTACTATTCACGTGACACTATTCATTCCCGGAAGGAAAACACTATTCATGATCACATGCATTATTTTAATTTACGTATGTTCAAATATTTAATAAACGTTACCACTCAGTTTTACTACTAACATTTACCCGATACTCCCGTCTACGATCCTAATACATTTTCATACTCATTATAATGATATAAATATTATATTATTAATTTACCCGGTGTTTTGAAACCGTTTACTATATCTTTCCGGTAAACGACTATAATCACGTCGAATCACGATATTTCGACACGACAATTATTTTAACACCCGAATCTCATCAGGAATGTAATTTCATAATTTTTACAACGTCGTCACATTTTATTTACAACGTCATCAGGAATGTAATTTCAAGTAAGTGAGTTATACATTTTTCCTAAACTTTTATACTTCCATTTGATGTATTTTCAAGTTATAGTAGTAGATCATGCAAGTATTTATTTTAAACATACCACTTATTGTTTAATTTCTTTATAAACATAGATCTAAAGATTTTGCTTGTAACCTCATGAGATCCACCATTGTTGGTGATGTTTAGGACCCCATGACACCCTAAGAATGTGTATGGTAGACTAAGTGTTGTATTGAAGTTGATTGGAAGGTTTTTGGACAAGTTAGTAACTAGAAAACCAAGTTTTGAACACTATAAAATACCTACTGTCCTTAAATGCAAAACATGGGAAACTCAGTGGGTGTTGGGTAATTTTTGGCCAAAAATTTATAAAATACATTCCGAGACGAAGCCGTGGCCGAAAACGGGGATAAAAACGAGATTATAACGAAGGAGATATGATTTTCCGAAGTTTAACGACGAAAAGTGTTTTTCAGAAAAATAAGTGAGCTGTTGGGCAGTTTTATTGGGCAAAAATGAGTCGTTTAACGTAACCAAGCTAAGCCGAACTACTAAAAATATATTAGTATGTTGTCCCACGATTCCGGGGATATAAAGAACGTAGAAAACAAGCTTATAACGAAAAAGATACAAGCGTTTGAACTTAGACGATTTTTACAAATTTCCATCAGCTTTTCTATTATTATTTTGCCGCAAAACTGTCTTTGCGAGACACCACTTTCTTGACTGTTTTTCTTTATGATCGGTTCAATTTGAGTCCGAGCCGTAGTTTTATGAAATCAAGATCTTCCAACAAGCTTTTCAAATCAGTTGGCCGTTCGTCGAATAGACTTATAACGAATAAACTACGACCTCATCTATATACCCGATAAACTATATATATATTTTGACATCTTTTACTATAATGAATTTTCTAAGTGTTGAACATAATACTTTCAAGTAACAACAATAAGAGTCGATTTTCTCATCGATCGAGATCCGTATCACCAAAAGTTAAATGACACGAATTCAAGATATTGTTACAAGGTTTTCAAAAACGCCGAGTTTTATCACTAACCATTAACGTACAACATTTCGCGACTTGTTTTGTGAGGCCATCTTGGGCATATTTACAAGTAATAAAAATGTTATTATTGCGACGAAAACCTTATATTTGCCGATAGAACACCAAATAAGGATCGTGGAATACCGCTTCAACATATTTGCATAAAAAGTGGTTATTAACTTAACGAGACGTCAAAAACGTATTTGTCGACGATAAACGTTATTTTCAAAACTAATGAGTGGTATCGATAACATACGTAGTTGCATGTGTAACATTATTTCATTTCTTACATTAGATCATACCATTCATGTTAGGTTACGGTTAGAGATCGTGCCTCATTTATGTGTATTCACTTTTGTCATCGTAGCTATCGCACCAGGTGAGTTCATAACCCCTACTTTTACTTGTTTTACAACTGTTTTGGGGAAAGATACATGCTCCTTACTATTTAAATTCAATGCTTGTTTTACTTGAACGCGATTCGTTTTCTCAAACATTACTGGATGGTTGAAACACTTGATTTATTACTTGAATACATTAAAAATTACTTATTCCATCCTTAATTTCTTTCTTATGAACACAAGTTCTTGCTTTTGCGGAAATAAATATAAAACTGTTACTTTGCCTGAGTTACCTATTACTGCCACTGAAGTCCCCTTTATCATGAACCGTTAATTACATGCGTGTGAGCGCGAATGCTGTGGATAGATCTATTTGGGTTGACACCCCGTCCGAGTTGGTCGCGCCAACCTGTCAAACGGACGCATATCATTCGGACTACTTCCGAGTGTCTGGCAAACACTTAATTGGGGCATTTTATGCTTGATTGCATACGATTACGTCGAGCTTCGGGGTCATGAGCTTTAGGCACGGTATACCTTATTTTTAGCTGTGACATTGTATTTGTTATATTGTCTTGCTACTGAAAATCTCGGGTTCCGCAAATGACTTGTTTACTTAAACATATTACTTTTGGCAGTGGGTTGTAAACACACAGGTTACAAGTCTCTTATGGCGGGACTTGTAACTGAGTGGATTTACGATGCCTTTGCTGGGAAATACTTGATTTCTGGAAACACTTGTTTACGGGAAATACTTGTTTACTTAAAACTATGAACTCACCAGCTTTATGCTGACGTTTTAGCATGTATTTTCAGGTTTTAAGCAATGGCACACTACAAGAGGTTTTGGCAGGGCATGGCATGGTCATAGAAGACTCTGATATTCTTATGGGGACCATTTTAAACTATTTTAAGGGCCTACTTCCGCACAAATTTTAACAATGTAAATTCAATACTTTTGATTAAGCTATTTTATTCTAAATGATTCAAGTGAAAACCAATTTTGTACTTGTGCTGTAATACCAATTGAGTTACACCCCAGCTGCATGTATGCTTCCGCTGGACCCGATTTTGGGGGTGTGACAGATTGGTATCAGAGCCTCGGCTATAGAGAACTGGGTGTTTTTGAAACCTAGACTATAGCTACATTCATGAAAACTTAACCCTATGACCGCCACATGCCTGCCTGCCAAGCTGATGCCTCATTGGTAGTTCGTTGCTGACTTACGTGATGAGAATGTACCTCATTACTATATATATCATGCTCACTTATTCTAGTTGATCACTATCATTGTCTTTCATATTAGTATGCTTACATATCATACGCACCTCATTGTTATGCCTTTTTCCTTGTGTGATTTTATCATGCGACCTCGAGTTTGGTCACTTACCTTTGTCTTTCAGGACATCTTTTCATAAATGAAGGACATAGTATTAGTATAACTGAGCTGAGTATTTCAAAATTCATGGAACCTCGGTGGAATGTAGACTGGTCATCTACATTCGACCCGGGACAGGAGGATATGGGCTGACCACCTATATCCGACTCAGAAATGAATTTTGCAACACTGAGAGTAGTTATGATGAGATTATGTCTGGATTGCATTCCTATTTTTTTTTTTTTCCAAATTTTTCATTCAGGTGTGCATATTCAAACGTTGTAAGAACATTCATACCTTTCATCACCTCGTGAACCGTCACTTAGAAGCGCGTCAACTATTCGTTGCACCTCATGAGCATTTACATTTATTCACAATAACACTTACACCACTGTACTCCCTTTCATCACAATCTCATTATGTCACGGTTGTCACAATCATTTCCCTTCCCCATTCCCATATATAAGGAATTAGAGGATACCCTAGGGATTCCTAGGTCACTCACCACTCACTACTCTTAATATTGATAAGTGGATATTATCAATGACCTCCCTAGGAAAGACTTTCCATACCATCTATGAGGAGGATTCCTCGATACATTAAGACCATTCAAAACTCAACAGAAATCTCAAGGTATCACTAAACCATCCAAACCATTATCACTGGCCTAATCGCCGAAGTTCTATCATCTAGAAAGTATTGGCTTGACCAAAATTACAAGATTCGTTTCGGTACGAATGCTCCCTAAGCAAGACTATAGAAATAAATCCAACCTCCTAACCAAGACTATAGAACATTCAATTGAACATGACCTCACCAATAGGCATTATTCAAACATGTTAGACACCTACACATTTGTGCAAGATATACCTACCCGGCTATTTTATCCTCTTAATACTTTCACATAGAAATGGATTTTTCTCCAAACCCTGGTTATACAAATCATATATCTTGTACGAAATACTTTTCTGAGGCACTCGTTTTGAAAAGCAAATTCCTTTTGGTTAATTCTTTACAAAACTATTGAATGTTAAGAAATTTTAAACATCAATCTTTGGCAAACCATACCATTCACCTCATGTTGAAAACAACCCTATCTTGCATAACTACTAAATTTTGAAACATCAAGAAAAATGTTACTTAGAAAGCCGTTTGCCTAAAGTTGTAAATTCATTTACTCAGGAAAGGTTTGTGAACCAAACACATCATCTCAAAACAAACCTTGAAGATCATTCACTATATTGCATCACTTATACATTAAGGGTTTTGTGATTTGACGACATAGAACTTGGGGAAAACCATAGTAATGGAAACTAAGCACCGTAGGTGGAGAAAGACTCGATTCATGATATTCTTGCGAAGGATCACAACCATATCCTAACCTATTATTTCCAATAACATCCTTTGACGGACTTAACCTTGTAAGACTTTTCCACAAAATCCATGATACCATTTCAATTATTCCTAATAGAGGGATTAGATTCAACTCAAACTTCTTTAAGATTCCTTTGGAACCACACCACCTATCATCTTCAGATCAATGGTCAGAATTAGAGAACGATTCAAACATAGGGAGATATGCCCAAGTTGGGTGTGATGGATTCTGAAAATGGTTGGGCTAACCATTTTCTATGAATCGAATTCATTGACAACAATAGCTATCACAATATTCCAAGGACAACACCATTTGAGACACAATTCTTCAAAAACATGAGAAACAAACCTGAGATGCATTAGACCATTTAAGATTCATTTTAGAATCGGCCAGCCGGCACACAAACTTTAGTTTCCATCAGAGTTCAGCAACACATATATATCCTATCTCACATATCAAACCTCAAGGATTGCCTTTCAAATGAACCACTCGTATCATACTTCATTCTATTCCATTAGAAGAAATTCAACCCGACCATAATTTTAACTTGGTGGAGAAACCAATGAATTATGGACCGTGTGGTCAAACAGTTGAAACAAAGTCGAATTACTATCATGAAGTTCCCTGTAATCCTGAAGGAATCCTGAGTTTATGATCGCGGTACAACTAAGCGGTGAAGCTCGTAAACCACGGGTCGTAGTCCCAACGAGGGTTGAAATTGATCTTGTCACTCGAGTCGTGAGTTATGTGAAGTGAATGGGTTTAAAAGATGTGATTTGGATTTAGTTATACTACAAAACTTGTTTAAAACTTAAAAGAAATCAAGTACGAGAATGAAAGAAATAAGTTGAACGATAAAAGAAAACATAAGTTGAATAAAA
>LBNU01017359.1:8288-72903 GCA_014162995.1 Artemisia annua
GGTGAAGATGATGAAATGGTGTAGGGTTAGGGTTATTATTATTATTAGTATTTGGTATTTGGTCCCTCCTTTGTTTAGTTTTTGCAAACTAGTGAGGACTATGGACCCAAAACTATTATTTTTCTTAAATCTCTCCCAACTCATTTGTTCTCAAAGTTTATATAAAAGAAAACTTCGGTCACCACACGTAACCATTTTAAATATTCATTGCTCGTTTGAAAATAAATAATTAACTTCCTTGATAAAATAAAACGTCTCGTTTAACAACCATAACCACTTTAAATCGTTTTGTCACTCACGGCTCAAAAGACTAAATTAATACTCAAAACAACCATAACCGTTATTCATCAATTACGCATTTTATTAAAGTTCCTAGTGCCAAGTCAAATAGTGCTTATCACGAAGTACTTAAATAGCCTAAATAGTACGTAAAGAAATATACGTTTTCTCATAAACTCCAAACTTTTTCACGTAATTCTCAAAACTCGATAAAATCATCGATAATTAAATTTTCACGTTTATAAAAATATAATGCGGTGAATTTAGAAAATGTCCCGAAATTACTGGTTGTCACAGCCTCCCAGCCTCAGAAGAAACCCGTCCCGGGTTTCACTTAGAATTTCCCGATGACAATGGCGCAAAGAGACGAGGATACTTCCTCCGAAATTCATCTTCGCGCTCCCACGTGAATTCCGTTCCATGACGAGAGTTGCAATGAACTTTGACGAGCAGCATTCGACTACGTTTCAAACGTTTGATCTCACGATCCAAAATCTCAATAGGTTCTTCAACGAAGTTTAGTTTCGAAGCCCTTGGGAGTGTGTCACTTGGTGATTCAAATAACCCATGGTTTGCCGATTTCGCAAACTACCATGCGGGGAATTTTATAAGGAAAGGAATGTCGACCCAGGCCAAAAAGAAATTTTTCAAAGATGTGAAACATTATTTTTGGGAAGACCCTTATTTGTTCAAAATTTGTGCGGACCAAATCATTCGGAGATGTGTCCATGGNAATTCATCTTCGCGCTCCCACGTGAATTCCGTTCCATGACGAGAGTTGCAATGAACTTTGACGAGCAGCATTCGACTACGTTTCAAACGTTTGATCTCACGATCCAAAATCTCAATAGGTTCTTCAACGAAGTTTAGTTTCTCATCCACACGAATTTCCTTCACAGGAATTATGACGGTTTCATCCGAAAGACACTTCTTCAAGTTACTCACGTGAAATACATCATGAACAGTACTCAATTCCTGAGGTACCTTCAATCGATAAGCCACCGGTCCAATCCTATCTAGGATGGTAAACGGACCAATGTAGCGGGGGTTAAGCTTTCCACGTTTGCCAAAACGTATCACGCCTTTCCAAGGGGAGATCTTCAACATGACTCGGTCTCCGACTTGGAACTCTAGGGGCTTGCGTCTCTTATCGGCATAACTTTTCTGACGGTCTCGAGCAGTCTGTAAACGTTCACGAATTCGAATAATCTTCTCGGTAATCTCTTGAATGAGTTTGGGGCCTGTAAGTTGACTTTCACCAACTTCTGCCCAGCAAACGGGTGAACGGCATTTTCGGCCATACAACGCCTCAAATGGTGCGGCCTTAATGCTGGTATGATAGCTATTATTGTACGAGAATTCGGCTAAGGGTAAATACTTCTCCCAGCCTTTACCGAAATCAATCACGCAAGCACGAAGCATATCCTCCAACGTTTGGATGGTTCTCTCACTTTGACCATCGGTTTGGGGATGATAGGAGGTACTCATATCGAGTCGAGTCCCCAAAGCTGCTTGGAGTGACTGCCAAAAAGTTGACGTAAAACGACTATCACGGTCCGAGATGATGGATAAAGGCACACCGTGACGGGAAACAATCTCCTTCACGTAAAGTCGAGCGAGCTTATCAATACTATCACTCTCGCTAATCGCAAGGAAGTGAGCAGACTTTGTCAAACGATCGACAATTACCCAGATAGCGTCACAACCACTAGCTGTTCTTGGTAACTTAGTGATAAAGTCCATGGTAATCCTTTCCCATTTCCAAACGGGTATCTCAGGCTGAATCAACAACCCTGACGGTTTCTGATGTTCGGCCTTCACTCTAGAACATGTTAGGCATTTGCTGACATATAGAGCCACGTCAGCCTTCATGTTCGGCCACCAATAAAGTTTCTTCAAGTCGTGATACATCTTATCAGCTCCTGGATGTATAGAGTACTTTGATTTATGCGACTCATGCATAATCAACTCACGAATTCCCCCATATAGAGGTATCCAACTCCTTTCTCCAAAGCATAAGATTCCATCTTTGCGCTTCACAAAGCCATTCTTACTCTCTACCATTCCATAGATGTTTTCGGCTGGTCGATTTTCATCTTTTAGCGCTTCAGCTTGAGCGGCTAATATCTGAGACGGTAGTGGTGAGTTAATCGTCATTCCCAGGGATCTAACTCTCAACGGCGGAATTCTCTCCTTCCGACTAAGGGCATCTGCCACTACGTTGGCTTTCCCGGGGTGATAACGAATCTCGCAATCATAATCGTTAAGTAACTCTACCCACCTACGTTGTCTCATATTCAACTCCTTTTGATTCAAGATATGTTGCAAACTCTTATGATCCGTATACACGACGCATTTGGTGCCATATAAGTAGTGTCTCCAAATCCTCAGGGCAAACACTACGGCTCCTAACTCTAAGTCATGCGTGGTGTAATTCTTCTCGTGTTTCTTAAGCTGTCTAGAGGCATAAGCTATTACCTTCTCTCGTTGCATCAAAACTGCTCCCAAACCTTTGTGTGAAGCGTCGCAATACACGACAAAGTCTTCACTACCTTCAGGTAGGGCTAGTATAGGCGCACTACACAGCTTTTCTTTTAGCAATTGGAACGCTTCCTCCTCCTTTTCTCCCCATTCATACTTAACACCTTTTTGAGTCAACTTAGTTAGCGACTTGGCTATCTTAGAGAATCCCTCAATGAATCTCCGGTAATAACCCGCTAGACCTAAGAATTGACGAACTTCTGATGGGGTTGTTGGAGCGGTCCATTCTTTAATGGCCTCAATCTTCGAAGGATCCACATGTACTCCTTCGCTATCTATCACGTGACCCAAGAATTGCACCTTTGGAATCCAAAATTCACACTTCGAGAATTTGGCATACAGTTGCTCTTGCCTCAATAACTCCAAAATGATTCTCAAATGCTCCTCATGTTCCTCCTTACTCTTGGAGTAAATTAGGATATCGTCTATGAATACTATCACAAACTTATCCAAGTACGGCTTACACACGCGGTTCATAAGGTCCATGAATACAGCAGGCGCGTTGGTTAAACCAAACGGCATCACTTGGAACTCATAATGCCCGTAACGAGTTCTAAACGCAGTCTTAGGGATATCTTCTTCTCGAACCCTAAGTTGGTGGTATCCTGATCTCAAATCTATCTTCGAATAGATACTCGACCCTTGAAGCTGATCGAATAAGTCGTCGATCCTAGGCAAAGGGTATCGGTTCTTGACTGTTAGCTTGTTCAACTCTCGATAGTCGATACACATGCGAAACGATCCATCCTTCTTCTTCACGAACAACACCGGGGCTCCCCATGGTGACGAACTTGGTCGTATAAATCCCTTCTCCGTCAACTCCGTCAATTGCTTTGACAATTCCTCCAATTCAGAAGGAGCGAGCCGATAAGGTGCGCGAGCTACAGGAGCAGCGCTAGGCATCAACTCAATCTGAAACTCTACTTGTCTCTTAGGCGGAAGTCCGGGCAATTCGTCTGGGAATACCTCCGGAAAATCTCTAACAATGGGCACATTCTCAATACTCTTCTCGCTCTTCTTCTTCTCTTCCACTTTCTTGCTAGAAATTTGAGCCATAAAAAGGTAACAACCTTTTTCGACTAACTTTGGTATCTTAGTACAAGAGATGAAACTCAACCGGGAAGGATATCCACGGTCACCTCGATCTCCTTGTATACTCAATACCTCCTTACCATAAGGCACTCGCACAACCTTCTCGTCGCATACTATATTCGCACGATACTTCGACAACCAATCCATCCCAATAATGACGTCAAAACTTCCTAGTGTGACCGGCAACAGGTCTATATTAAACGGGCGGTTAAGGAAATTCAACGTGCATCCACGGATAATAGTGCTTATCCTTTCAACATTCCCATTGGCTAATTCTACATCATAGCTGGTTCCTAGAGGCATCGGGGTTATTCCTAATAGAGGCATAAATGTAATGGATACGAAACTTCTATCGGCACCCGTATCGAAAAGTATGGAAGCATAGCGATTGTTGAGAAGGAACGTACCTGTGACGACGTTCGGATCCTCCTTGATCTCCTTGCCAACCGCGTACACTCTTCCTTGAGCTGCTTCCACTTCCACCTTCACTTGTGGAGCCTCAATAGCTTGCATAGCACGATTTCCTCCTGCTCCTTGGTGTCCTTGATGATACCCCGTATTTCCATTACCTCGGTACCCCCGATTCCCTCCATTCCCAACATTACCAGCACTACCAACACTCAACGACTCGCGACACTCATTCCTGTAGTGCCCCTTCTTACCACATCCAAAGCAGGTGATATTCGCCTTCCAATCATTTCCTGGTGTGACTTGTGCCATAGCCAGGGGTCGGGATCTACAATCCTTAGCAAGATGCCCTGGCTTCGCACAGTTTCTACATATCACACCACAACGTCCTTCATGATGACGGTTGCATCTTCTACACCAGGGTTTACTCCCTCCAGTGTTCTTCTGTTCTCCATTACGCATTGATATGTGCCTTTTTACACATATCTTTCCTTCCATTTTCCAAACCAAAACGACCAAAAACACCTGAAAACGACCAAATAATGTTAAAAATATCATTGGAGTATGTTTTTAAGCGTTTCAGGTGTAAAAGATTGAANTGACAATTCTTGATATCGACGGTTGTAAGTCGTCATATCATATCCCTTCACTTTATGGTTCCAAAACTCAATCTCCAACTTCTTGATCTCATTCCTTGGGCAATAGGTTTTAACCAACAGCTCCTTAAGTTGCTCCCAAGTCATACCATATGCAACTTCATCTCCAACGGACTTACGATAGTTATTCCACCAAGTCAACGCTTCGTCCTTAAAAGTGAACGTTGAAAACTTCACTTTCGCATTCTCAGCACAGTTACTGACGGTAAACACCGATTCAGTCTTTTCCATCCATCTCACCAAGTACACAACTCCTTCAGTTCCACAGAAATCGATAGGGCCACAAGTACAGAACTCTTTGTAGTTACAACCAGGCGTTCGGATAGGTAGTGGAATTCCAGCAGAGTTACTGGAGTGGTTCGATTCCGCTAATAGTTCGGCAACTCGCTGATTCACTAGCTGATTGATCATATCCTGATCGACCGTAGGAGTGTTAGGCGGAAAGTGACCATTGTCACCCTGGACTTCAACATTTGGGTTTTGGGCATTGTGATTGGTGGCGTCATGGTGATCGGGTGTGGGAGTTTCAGCATTTCGTTGAGGACGTCGTCCTCGACGACCAGTAGCAGCCACAGCAGGGCTAGTTCGAGTAGACCTGACAGGGTTTCGTCGTGGAGCCATCAATCTGAATTCACGACACAAGTTTCCATAAGATTCCCACAACACAATCATAACGTCCGATAGCAGAGTCAATAATCAATAGATAGAATATCAATGAAATACCAATCACAATTAAGCCACAACCCATAGAATATCAAAATACGAATACGAAAGGCACATTCATTCATAAAGAAAAGAGTCGATACATCGTTTCAACACGATAGAGTAGATAGATAGCAACAATCCAAAAGATACAACCAAAGGAAAATAGGAACACAAGACGGAATAAATAAACTAGCTTTTCTAACCAAGGACTACTCGGTTTAGAAAGCGAAGCGACAACATCCAATAACAACTCTAGCCACGTCCCTGACGAAGAACTCTGAGCTCGTCCTGCAGACTCTTCACCTCTCTCCACACAGAAGCAATCTCAACACTATGGGTCTCCTGATCCCTCTTGAGGTCAGCAACCTCTCTCTCCAGATCTGCCGATCTCCTCCATAGTTTCCTATCCGCATCCCTGGCGGTAAGGAAACCCCTCTGAAGGATCTCCAACTGATCCCGCAGATCTGACAGGTCACCCCTCAATACCCTGATCCTACCCAGCACAAATCCCATGTCATCTCGCAAATCATCAATAGTCTTAGCAGACTCATCTCCTAACTGCACAACCAACTCCCTAATCCTAGTCCCATGTGCCAATAATCTCTCCCAAATACGACCAATCTCTCCATGCTCTGCCGCCTCAGACGACACAACTGACGGCACATCCGACCCAGGTGAGAGGGGAGGTACATCCATCTCATCTGGTGGTGGAATGAAAGGTAAAGGTGATAATGGTGGTGAATCCGGCTCATCTGAATGAGCAGAATGAGCGGGGCTCTGAGCTGGATCAATGGCATCATCAGGTACATCCTCCTCCTCCTCCTCAGGAGGGTCTACATCCTCATCCTCCTCCTCCTCGGGAGGGTCTACATCCTCATCCTCCTCATCCATGTGGGGATCAATATCCTCATCCTCCTCAGAGTAGGACTCCATAAGCCTACGCCTCTGAGAGGGCGAACCAATAGGTGATGAAGTCGGTGATCTCGAACGGCGACATAATAAGGAAGTGGGTGATGATGACAGAAGAGGGTGAGCATGAAGCTGAATAGGCGGTGATAAAGGTCGTACTGACATACGAGCTGTAGTGCGATAAGGAAATCGCGAAGTCCGAGCTCGTGCCAGCACCTGATGTAAAGTAAGCTGTCGCAAAGAGCCGGGGCGATCGGCTGATGAAACAGATAGCTGAGCAACAGGTGGAGTATGTGGGCCTGAAGTGGCCGATGATGAAGAAGCAATAGCAGAATCTCGGACGATCATGTGAGGATCATCCTGAGCTGGAAGAACCTGAGTCCGTGCTGGTCCAAATGGATCAACAAGGATACTCTCGAATACATCAGCGATAGGTGAAGGCATGTCTGTGACAACGGTATAGGGATAGGTGTAAGAGTTTCAAAATAAATCGAACGCGCATCTAACGTAAATTCAACGATATAGCTTCTAAAATCAAAATACCGCATTACTCTAATCACGTACTAAAATCATAAAACCGCTTAAATCAAATCATCATAATAACCAAAACTCAACACTCAAATAATATCTCAAAATATATATACCATGTCAAATCGATAAACCAAAACCATCGCAATAATCAGTGTAAAATCCCAATCTCAACTTAAATTCTCGCATCTATCTCAAAATAATCATTTCATAAATTCATATCATTCAAAACTTATCTTAAATGAAGACTTCGGTTTGGCAGCTGGCAGGCGTTGGTCGAGGATCGATGTTCATATAAGAAAATGGTTATAGTTTAGGTTTAGTATGTACCTAGTTCTCTATAACCTTGGCTCTGATACCAATCTGTAACACCCCCAAAATTCGTACGGCGGAAGACTTACAAGCTTTCGGGGTGCTACGGGGAATTGGTATCATCACAAGTATAGATAACAAGATATCATAGATGCAAATGTAAACAAGGTCAACGTAAGGTTAAAGTTTACATTCATCCAAAATCTTTTTAAAAGGAAAAGCCCATAGTTGATAAAAGTACATAGGTCCAAAATAGAAATATCAGAGTTTCCATCGATGTCTCAACCAAACCCAGATCCAAGCCACATCACCGTAGTCCAGGTAGAGTAAGCAAGACTTCTAGTTACCTGAGAAATACATGCTTAAAATCATACGGGACCTGAAGGATTTTAGCGCTATTTGTAACTAGAGCAGGCATAGACATCATAATTCAATCACCACGCAAACGCATATAAAGTTTATCACCTTAATAAGGATGAATGGTCATAGTGAGTGGGCCCCTCAACGGTCACTAGTCGGCTACAGCAAGGAACCACCCATTGTTGCCCCGAATCTAGGCCGCAGCAGAGTCTATTCCAAACTAGGGTTAAGACACCCTAGTTCAAGGTCAACGTCTACTTTCGTCTATCCTAAAACTAGTCTACACAATAGCAAAACAAAATAGTAGCAGGTCCAAGAAAANGAGCCACAACAAGTATGCCGAGACCAAGAGGGTCACGGCTTGGGCTTTCTTGGCGAGGCCGAGCCACACCAACGAGCCAAACGCACCCTAAATGGGTCTCGGCTAGGACTCGGGCAACAACAACATCAACAACACCTCAAGAATCAATTCCAAGCATACCAAATCAATTAAACCTTAACCAAAACATCTACCAAGCATCAAATATCAAAAAGAAACCCAAGAAACAATCAAACTCGTGGGTTTGACCCACGGTTTGACCACGACTGAGTCATATTCACACCCAAATCGCTTCCATTCGATACCAAACGTGACCAAAGTATGGAAAATCAATAAACCCATCAAAATATTGTACCCAAACTCAATATGACACGAGTTTTGACTCGGGTTTGAGTCAAACTCGTGTAAAAACTTGTTTCCTTTAACTTACCTTAGTAGATCTACAAGATTGGAAGAAAATGAAGTGGTGGTGGTGGTGTATAGCGACGGTGGTAGTAAAATCGAGAGGTTGGGGTGGTTTTTAGGGCGCGTGTGGTAGAGTAGATGAAAGAGGAGTTGATTTGGAGTGGTTTGATGGTGGTGGTGTAGTTAAGGTGACGGCGGTGGTGGAGTGGTGATGGTGGCCGGCGGCTAGGACAAAGGGAGAGGGAGAGAGATGATGTTTGGAGAAGAAAATAAAATAGATTTAGGTTTATTTGTTTAGATAGTTTGGGCATGTGACGAAAATGGTCCCTCTAGTTCAAAACTTTATAAACTAGTGTAAATGGAATACCCAAAACTATTATTTTTCTTACATCTCTCCCGACACATGTATTTTTATAAGGTTTATGAAAACGTCGGTCACCACACGTATTTATTTAAAATAAATAAAGTAAGTACCCACCGCTCGCTTATAAAATAAATAGTTAACTTCCTCGATTAAATAAAACGTCTCGTTTAATAATCATAATCACCTCAAAACGTTTCACCACTCACGACTCAGAAAACTAAATTAGTACTCAAAATAAACGTAACCGTTATTCATTAAATAGGCATTTCATTAGTGTTCCTAGTTCCAAGTCATATAGTGCCTATACGAAGTACTTAATTAGCCTAATTATCACGTAAAGAAATATACGTTTTCTCATAAACTCCAAACTTTTTCGCGAAATACTCAAAACTCAATAAAATTATCGACAACTCAATTCTCACGTTTGTAAAAATATAATGCGGTGAATTTAGAAAAGGTCCCAAAATTATCGGTTGTCACATAATGGTATGGCAAGTCTTAGCTCGTAGTCTTAATAAGTTTAAAAAAATATATTTGTATAATTGTTTGCTTGTGTGGCAGCTTTTAAGTTTAAAAATAGTTTTGGTACCCATTGGCTTTTGGAAGTGCTTAAGACATCAGGAACAAATGATAAAAGTATCGAAACGAATAAGTCTTTGGTTCTTCAGTAACCGAAAGACGACGTACGAAAAGTAGTCACATATAAATAATAGACGATTTCGAGTTATAAAAATGTCGTTTAGAAGTACATATTTATAAGAAATCAAATTTGGTGACAAAAGTATGTAAAAATTATATTTTAAGTAATGACTTCGTTAAAAGATTTTATATTAGAGATATTCTTATAAATTATAAGTGTAGGACTTTTAGAAAATCGGGTATAATCCGTGTATTGTTTAGCATGTATGCGGTGACTAAGTGTCATAATTAATAATATATTGTTGTTGTATTATTAACATAAACTCAGTTTAGTATCATTGTATGAAATATTAACTAATGATTCAAAGATCATGGATTGCTTATAATTAACTATTTGTTTATAAAATGTGTTTATAAAGTATGTTTAATAAGTTTTAAGATATGTCGTAAATAAATGTGTCGAATGAGTCGTGAAATAAGTCGAAGAAAACAAGAAATCGTGATCCGAGTAATATGCCGATCCGAGTATACATCATCTTTATTTTATATCACCCAAAAAGGATTTTACATATACATGTTTTTCGTTCACACGCACACGCGCAGTTTTTGTTAGTGGGCTTAGGCCCAAGAGAAAACAATTAATGTATGGGCCTGTTGGGCCTCAAACCATATACACAAGCTCAACAAATGTTATTCGACATTTACAAGCCCAAAAAGTTAACATGTTTATAACAAAAAAAAGATATATGTTACCAATGTTGTTGCTGGTGTCGTGATACAGGAAGAAGAAGGGGAAAAAAATATCCTGGTATACTAATGCTATCAACAAGGAGACATAAATATTGAAGATTTGGGCTTGGCCACACCAAGGGTCAAACATGAGACCTCTCAGTGTGGTGTGTTGCAAGAAGGGGAAAACCAAAATAAGCGGTTAACGGATACCCAAAACCAAAGCCTCTCAAGGGAAGTTTCAAAATCTCAGTTCTATAAGCTTAAAACACAAACCGAGAATACAGCAAGCTCGCACAAACATTTGACGTGCTAAAATAAATATTAAACACAACCTCAGCCGAATAAGCCAATCGATTTCAATAAGTACTATACCACACAAGTTTTATTTAACCTTAACCAATTCAATCCCAAATATCATTAATCGACTGGTAAAAAAAATCTAATCATCCGATATCAAACCAACTTAATATCGAGATTAATCAGTAACAAATGAACAAAAGAATACGAATTAAAAACCCTAAAAAATAGTTATTAACAATAATGTTTATAAAAGAATCAATCAAAACCTTACAACAAGTGAGAGTCGATTAAGGAGAAGACCAAGAAAAGATCGAAAACCCGGCTTCAAAATCAAGCAGTCCACACCCCTTCGCACGTTCGCCCCCTTTGAAATCAAATATGAATTTGTTTGTAAGAGTTTGGGAGTGGGTCGAATTGCCTGTGGATCCATTTGGGTTATAATAAAAGAAAATTTTTGGAGAGTTTGATTCCTCTCACACCTGTTGACAGTCGACTTGTAGCCAAAAAGAGAAAAGCTTCATCACTGCCTCGTCATCCTTGACTCATCACCGCGTGGTCCTCGAGGAGGGGGCTCATTGCAGCGAAAACAGTGAGGAAAGGGCTCCACTTGTCCTCTTGTTTTATTGTAGCAGGCTGGAGCGTGTAGCAGAGGAGGGTAGAAGACAAAGTGGGGGGTGAGGAGATCAGATCCATTTTATGCGTGGGAGGGAGAGACGAAAATGGTGGGGAGTATATATTTGTGGATTATCATAAATTAAATATGGGTGGGGATGATTACAAGGAACGTATATGTGTATTTATTCTTGGGCTTTTGTTTAACTTTTGTGGGTATTGAGTGTACCCCGTGTCCCGCTGAGCTCAAGTGTAAATTTGAGTTTCCGAGATTAGTGTGTGTGACAACCGGTAATTTTGGGACCCTTTTCTAAATCCGCCGCATTATATTTTTATAAACGTGAGAATTGAGTTATCGATAATTTTATTGAGGTTTGAGTATTTCGCGGAAAAGTTTGGAGTTTATGAGAAAACGTATAATTCTTTACGTATTAATTAGGCTAAATAAGTACTTCGTATATGCACTATATGATTTGGCACTAGGAACTCTAACGTGATGCGTATTTAATAACTAACGGTTACGGTGATTACGAGTATTTGATTTAGTTTTCTGAGCCGTGAGTGGTAAAACGTTTTGAAGTGATTTTATTCACTAAACGAACTATTTTAACTTACGAGGAACTATTTCTAAATATGAATGGTGGGTATTAAACGACTTGGTGTGGCGACCGATATTCTTATAAACCTTATAAAATATGTGTGTCGGGAGAGATGTAAGAAAAATAAAAGTTTTGGGTATCCCATTTTCATTAGTTTATAAAGATGGGAACTAGAGTCAACTCAGGATATTTTTGAGTTTTTGGGCTTGAAACAAAGTAGGTTTTAATGTTTTGATGTTTAAAAATTTAATAAAAACACGAAAATTAAGTTTGGTATCATAGGTGTGCTTAAGGTGGCTGTGGAGTGAGTTAAAACCGTGAGCTAGAGCTCACGCTACTCTTGGTGTTAGTATTTGTTGCTGCGTTTTGACCCACGGTACCCTGATGTTGTTTTTATTTTTCGTATGCTTGCTGCTGTTGTTTAATTGTTCTTTTGATGTTGAGGTTATTGTTGTTGTTCACTGCCGACGAGAAGGAATAATACCGAGACCAAGAGGTCTCGGTTAAATTGGATTTGAATAAATAATCTAGGTAAGGATTGTTTGTGCTGATTGTCGCCAGGTGATTCACACCGTGAGCATAAGCTCACGGCTGAGGTCTTGTGGCTAGTGCGTATTTTGAGTCGGACCCTTGAATCTTGTGTCTGTTACTAGTTGGTATAAAAACGTGATTAAAACGTGGTTTGGTATCTATTCGTGTTTATGTGTTTGTGTGTCGAGTGGATGCCACCCGTGAGCTTAAGCTCACGGCACTTCTGATATTTTTGGTTTGTTTTTCTTGTTGTTGGTTGCCTCTGGTTCGGAGTTTGATTTACATTTGTTGGACCGTATGGTTTGAAACTGAGTCTAGGATTATTATTAGGTGGTTTTGACTTGGGTTGTGATGCTAAGGTGATTATTGTTTTTGGTTGTTGTCGTGACTGGGAAACGAAGGACCAAGAGGTCCGTTTGGTTCGTGACTTGTGACGAGGAGAATAGACGAAGGCGAGACCACTAGGGGTCTCGGCAAGACTGGGTAAATGTGTTGTTGATATTGTGTTATTGCTAAAATGTTGGTTGTGGATTATTTAACTTATTTGAGTCTCGAGATTTTCTATTAACTTGGTGCCATTTGGTTGATTAGAGTTGTTGCTTAAGTGGCTATATGCATTCGAGTTGAAGGCGTTATTATCTAGTGGTTATTGATGTTGCTAAAATGTTGTTGTTGATAAATTATTGAAACATTATTAGTTGTTAAGTGTGTACGGATTAAAATAACGTTAAATATATATGAGTTGGTTGACGACGTACATATGGGATTATGATATAAAAAGCTTGTCGATAAGTGTTTATATGAATAGATGTTATAATGTGATATTTTGGCTATATGACTTGGTTATGAAATTAAATGATTATATACATGTATTTATATATTGTGACTAACGTTTGTTGCTATTCTGATTTTGAGTAATAAAGTGCTTGGTTTGTGATTACCGGAGTTATAAGGATGAGAACTTTTAGAATGACGGAGATAGGCTAGTACGAGAGCCGTAGACGGCCTCGCGTTGTTGTAGTTTGTGAAGTGTGAATTGGATATCGGGATATATTGGATTATTTATATTATGACGATACATTATCTTGAGATTTTGTGCGCGTCGAGGTCGCCTTGACTTCCTAGTCTTGGTTGGCTTCGACAATGCCGTTACATTTGACTTTGGACTTTGACTATTTATGTGAACCGAGAAGTCATGACTCGGACACGTGGACTCGAATAAATAATAATTCGTTTAATATCGTTTATTACGATTAACTTATATATAATATGAGTCTATATATATATATATGAGTGTGTGTAAACATGTATATATATAACCACTTATATAATAAATAAGTAACGTAATAAATAAATANTATATGTGTGTGTAAACATGTATATATATAACCACTTATATAATAAATAAGTAACGTAATGAATAAATAATAACGTAACGATAACTATTAACTATTAAGTTAGATTAATATTTATCGGAACCTTATTAAATGAACATCTAACGAATTTGCATTACGATTTAATAACGGAAATGTTCTTGAATAAGGACCATAATGGTTTTCAAAAACAAATGATTTCTTCGACGTGAATTATTAAATATCCGAGTGCACGCTAAAATAGTCCAAAGCCAATTTTCTTCTTGTGATAACTAAGTTTACCCTATTAGTAGTAAAGTTTCGGATTTATTTAACGTTGATAGGTCATTAATATTGTTGTTGGACCTATTGGACTACGAGTCCAATAGGAGCTCAATAAGAATATTAAGCGACAACATTAATGAGAAATACATCCTATGACTAATATATATGTATGATATAACTTGGAGATCAATAAGTAATCGGTAAATGGCTGGACTTATCGAGTTAACGGATTTGATAAGCAATCAACCCTTCATACGATGACTTATCGACTCATGAGGTCATATCATTCGACCTTGGCCTTTATGTGCAACATGGTTTTCGAATGCTATATGTCTTGAATGCGGATATGTGCATATGTGAACTACTTGGTTTACTTGAGGCTTATGCCGCTATGTGATTTCGTGAATTATGCATCTATGATCTTTATTGAGGTACTTATTTGGCGTGAGTTCACTTGAGTCGAGACTTTGTCTCTAACGCACACTCACACACACGACGATACCAAACGATACCAAACCCTAACAAATGATTTCCCAAAGTTATTTCGGAAAGTAAAATGGAATACGTTCGGGATTGGGAAATATTTATTTGAGATTTATACTAAGGCGTATTGATATTATTAGGTAGTGCCGAGTCAGTAGTCGCCGTTGCATGATAGTTGATACTTTCTTTGCTTCTGTTGATATTTGTGCTATTTGCTGGACCTGAGGTGAGTTCATAGCCCCACTTTTACTCATATTTAAATTGATTTAATCGTTTTTAAACTTGGGGGAGAAAGCATGCAACTATTTTCTTGGACCTGCTACTACTTCATTTTGCTATTGTGTAGACTAGTTTTTAGGCTAGACGGAAGTAGACGTTGACCTAGAGCTAGGGTGTTTTGACCCTAGTTTGGAATAGACTCTGTTGCGGCCTAGATTCGGGGCAGTAATGGGTGGTTCCTTACTGTGGCCTGACTAGTGACCGTTGAGGGGCCCACTCACTATGACCATTCATCTTGCCTAAGATGATAAACTATTGATTGCGATTATGATGAGGTTGGATTGTGATGTCTATGCCTGCTCTAGTTACACATAGCACTAAACTCTTCAGGTCCCGTATTCTTTTAAGCTTAAACCTATGAACTCACCAGCGTTGCTGATTTTTAGCATGCCTTTCTCAGGTATTTAAGGTGTTAGCATGACTTACATTTGGAGGCTTGGCAATTGGTGTGTCTGAAGGATCGACAAGAACTCTGATTTTACTATGAGGACCTATCTTTCACCTATTTATGGGCTTTCCTCCACTATTTTGGTAAATGTAAACTTAGTAACCAAATGATGGTTTCCCTTTTACATTTAAATACGTGTTATCTCGTTATCTATACTTGTGATGTCTACCCATTGTAGTAGCACCCCAAAAACTTGTTAAGTCTTCCGCTGTACGAATTTTGGGGGTGTTACATATTTCTTCTCTCCACTACTCCATTATGCTGTGGTGAGTACGGTGCTGTCAACTGTCATGCTATTCCATTATCTTTACAATATTTGGTGAATTCATTCGATGTAAATTCACCTCCTCTATCTGTTCTTAGCATCCTCACTTTCATTCTCATTTCCATTTCTATCTTTTGCTTAAATTCTTTAAATGTACTAAATGATTGTTGTTTGATCATTCGATCCTGGAAAACCCACAAAGACCTGTGTAACAGTGGTATCAGAGCATGATGGTTAACGTGGATCGATCATTGCAAGTCCAGGAAGTTTTATCGCCTATGAAGAACAAGGAAAACCCAGAAAACAGGGAATGAAGAAAAATTATGATGACGACCCAGTTTTTGGGCAGAAACGCAAGAAGTATGAAGAACATAAAGAAGGTCATGTTATTTGCAAGATAGTACATTCCAAAAGGAAGATGTCTTATGCATATGGCGGGAATAATACAAGGCAAGAAACGGTTCATAGACTTGATAATGGTTACCATGACACTGCAAGAAGAGAAGCCAAAAGAAGAAGTGGGAAGAAGCAGTTGGACTGCAGAAGATAGAGACCCACAGGGCTTGCAAGATGGAGCAGTTAGGGATGGAACACAAGAACAAGTACTAGACAGGTTTGGTGTTAGGATGGATCACATGAAGATGATAAGAACAAGGACGATGATCCATGGAACGATAAAAGGCAAGTGAACATGAAAGACCGGACAAGTAAATAGGGCGATCATAATATGAATGACAAAGAAGAAGGAACGAGACTGCAATTGGGATGAACAAGAACAGAGTGAAGATTATGATGTCTTGATTAGGGGAGAGAATGTTGGAATCAAAAATAATCAAGAATCATAAGTCTTTGAAAGTCGAAGGACCAATAGTGTTAGATAGATAGTTAGTAACTGTAAATCCTGTAAATTAGGAAGAGATGTGTCGTTTGATGCATAACTCTTTGAAGAGTCACATCGGTTCACTAACACCGATTGACAAACTATATATACTTATGAATGTAAACGTTTTTAAGAGTGGTTAATATAATCATGCATATAATGGATGCATTTGAAAGGGCTTGTTGGTTTTTTGCTTCACCAACAAAAGCCATGAAGATATTTTGAAGAAGATACTTGGCCTGTCAAGAACATGGCGCGAAGATCTATATGCTACAATCAATATTTTGGACGACTTCAATTGCTATTATAGCACTGCAAGGGGATCACTTTTTGGAACAGATGGACATGTTTCACAAGGCAAGATTGCCATAAAGATCGACAAGATCATGTGATCAAACCCTATGGAATAAGCAGACAAGAAGAACCAGATTGAGCATTTTATTTTTTTTAAGATCTTTAATAACAAATATCAACAAACTACAATAGAAGATATCAAGATTGAAGGAAGGCATCAAGGAACAAGGAGATTGCAAGGAGATTGAAGAAAAAACAAAGATTAATAGATTAGGGAGGAATCTGTTGGAAAAACATAATCCATTAACTTTGTTTTTTCATTGAAGGCCGCATGTTTTATCTTTGTTTGGGCTACTGTAAATCGACAGCCCAAAGACACACCAAAGGCAGAAACATGGCAGTTAGAATTGACAGTTAAATTCGGTTATACATGAAGGGACACAATGGTTGAATTAAACCATCACACCTGTTGATTCATTCGAACCAACACAACCCCTCATTCACACCGATTCATTATGTATAAATAGATAGGATTCTGTAAAACAAGGTAAACTAGGAAGCACGGACACACCTAAAACCTCGGAGTGTCAGTGTCGGACACGTGTCGGACACGGACACGGCTCGGACACGTGTCCGACACGCACGTGCCGTGTCCCACGTGCTGTTTAGGCCGGACACAGATTTGGACACGGTCGGACACGGATTTGGACACGGATTTGGTGTCCATTATCAGAGGCGGAGATGGAGTCTTCTTTTTAAAAAGAAATGGATGAAGAAGACGATGGATAATGGGAGTAGTACAAAAGTATATATTAAATATTTGTACAAAAGTACAAAAGCATGTTGATGAGAGAAGGAAATGAAATAATGATTTGTTATGTGGTATCAACCCACACCACGTGTGTTTAATGGGATGGGAGCATATTACTGTACAAAAGTTGACTTAAGACTTTAGATACCAAGTACTCCGTAATAAATTTTGTGTTTAACCATTTTAAAACTTTAGTTGTTTACTGCTATACTTGTTCCAAAAATTCTTGTTCACTAAGAAAAATAAATAAGGAAAGTTGGTTGAGCATATCAATGAATATAAAACGTTTTTGCTACAAATTTTATGATAAGTGTTACATCATTTGTTTAAAAAAAAGTATTTTGCCATTAAATATATGATATAATTGTCATTAAAATATATAAAATAAATATTTAACTCCCGTGTCCACGCCGTGTCGTGTCCTATATTTTTAGATTTTGCCGTATCGCCGTGTCAGTGTCCGTGTCCGTGTCGGACACCATGTCCGTGTCCGTGCAACCTTAGGTAACCCATTCAATTCAATATATCAGTTAAAGGGTTCACCCCAAAAAATCTTCCTGTTTCTATTTTTATTTGATTCTTTGATGTATGCATGATTGTTGTTTGATCATTCGATCCTGGAAAACCCACAAAGACCTGTGTAACAAGTCTATTAACGTTTGCTTCCCCCAACTGGCACACCCATGTCTAAACTTGCAACAACCAATTTTTGTTTTGTTTCTAACTACATTAACTTTGTTTAGTATTCCTCAAGAATTATCTTTGTAACTGAATACAATATATGAGATGTGCTTCAAATACTTTGGTATTTGTTCTTCATTTTTATACCATCTCAGATATTTGGCTTCAAAAGTACTCCGTGGTAATTGGTAAATAAAATATCAAATGAAGTTTACATATACTTTAACAGTGATTTAATAAATAAATATTACAGTAGCATTTTGAAGACAACAGAGTTGCAAATTTTGTTGTTAGTTGTTGCCACTTGCCATTCAACACGTCTGTTGCTAATGTTTTGATGTTATATTTGACAACGTGTGATGTTTATTTTACTACAAATTAGTGTTGTTGGATGTTAGTTTTGTTGTTGCTTAATGTTAATTTACTTGAATTGAACAGGACCAAGCAAGATTTAATGCAATACAATGCTCATTATATTCCATTGTATTCCATTTGCCTTTGTTATTCCCATTCCTCATTTTGAACCAAGCACCCCCAGGGCCTTGGTAGTTTGAGCAAACTAGTTTCTTTCTTCTGGTAAATACGTAATTGGTTGCTTTTCGGTACTTTATATTTGTCTGTTGAGCTTGTAATTCTTCTTGATGATTTTTATATCTTGCGACATGTGTTGCATTTGCATCTTATGCAAGTTTCGTTTATACAAGATTTTAACAAGTTCAAAATGTACTCAAGCAGTGAGAGAGACATTACGGACAATAAAGAAGGATTATGCCAAAACAGAAGATGACTTGAAATCCCTTCAGAGTGTTGGGCAGATCATAGGAGAAGTGCTACGTCCTTTGGACAATGAAAGATGTAACTAGTACCTTCAATAGTTTCCTTTCTTTTGATTTAAACATAAAAATATATCCTTTACATGTACCATATTCTAGTAAGCATCTTATATTTACAAAATCAATCTAGGGCCCAATTTCAGATAGATAATAGCAAAACCATGTAGAGTAATGTTTCAAATAGAAAGATAATCCTATCATACTGTTTTAGTTATTGGAGACAACTTTGAACTAATGAATCTCAATTATAATATTGCAGTTATCGTTAAAGCCAGTAGTGGTCCAAGGTACGTAGTCGGATGCCACAGTAAAGTTGACAAAGAGAAACTGACAGCCAGTACTAGAGTGTTTCTTGACATGACAACCCTAACCATCATGCGAGCACTCCAGATTTCTTTGAAAACACCCCCGCTAAGTAGGGTTCCTGCCTTAACTCCCACCGTCAATGATTTTGCATAAATATTGGTATTGGTGAGTTATTACTTATTGGAACAACTTTTTACAGTTTGATTCTACGGTTTGCTGCAATCTAGAATTTTTGTTTTATGATTAAAATGTTGATCTTTTGGTTTTTTATATCATCCATCCATTTTGCATAAATTATTTCTTTACCCTCTGAATATACTTTTAGTGAATGAAGATGAATGAACATATCATGTTAATATGATACTTTGATGCCGAAACCTGATCATCAAACCAAACGTGTTTATCCGGAATCATATCTGAACTCATACCGGCTCCTATTCCACCCTATATCTATAGTCTTTGGATGTAAAGTATCACATTGTGTACATTTTGCTCTTTAATACTGCTAAATTATTCAATTAATTTATACTACTTTGTGCACGAGTTTAGTTTTTTTTACCTTCAGTTTCAAACTATAGGTTGTTAATTACCCTGTCTTCGAATAGCCTTTTCACTTAGTTTGCCACAGTTTTGTGTTTTTTTGTTCGCTTAATGCGGTAGCAGGCTAAATGGGTTCACATTCTTCATGGATTATGGATATGCAACTGTGAAAACGTAGTGCTGGCTTTCATCTCTCTTTAAACTTAAATTATTTTTTGGTTGTGAAAATAGTCATATACACATTTAGGTGGTCGATGCTTTATTTTAGCATAAACAAAGATGCATTTGTGGTGTCTATTGATTGTTTGACATTGTAACAAACTAACGATGTGCCTAATATGATACCGCATGTGGAATTATCACCTTTTTAATGCTATAAAGTTACACGCCTTTTTTAATTCAACAACTTTATAACTTTTTCGCTCTATTGAATAAGCAACTTTTCTTCTCGTCTCTTAGGAGATGTTTGGTACGGGTGAATGGAAAGGTCATCATGAATGGAATCGGTAGCATTCCTCGTGTTTGTCTGTGTCATAGAATGAGAATAGAGAATAAAAATGAATTCTCTTTCCATTCTATCCATTCTATAAAAAAAATGGAGAATACTTGAGAAACGTTTTTTACACGTCTATCTATTCCTCCGTTCAATTCATGAGGAATGCAAACATCAACTTAACCAGATATAAAACCCATCATCCACGTGCAAGGCACATTCAACAAAAAAACACACACACCCAACTCTGTGAAACCCTAAACCAATTTCTATCTAGCAACTACAATTCTTCTTCACAAAATCGAAACTTTATTAACCAAATCGAGTGCTTTGTTTAGTACATTATTTTGCTCTTGCTCTTCATTGTTGTTTGTTGTCATTACAAATGCTCGTCATTGCTGTTTCTATGACTTAAAATCAAGTAGATTTATATATGATGTCGCTAATTATGATATCAACAAGTATGAAATTTCTAGGCCATTTACGGTTTTGGTTATCAGAGAGCAGCTTTGTCAGGTTGGTGTATACTGATGATGTCTTGTGGTGCATGTCATGTGTTTCATAAAATGCCAATTTTTAATTTTATCAAAGGGGAATCTATAAATGAATACAAACTACAAGCTTTGTAAATGAATACAAACTACAAGCTTCTGTATAGTATTTCATCTATGGATGTTTAACCAAGATTAGCGATTAGAATGGCAACGCAAGCGCTGTTGGAACAAGTACCAGACGCGGTTAGAGAGTAGAGGAATCACACAACTACTCAAGTGTGCGTTTGACTGGTTTATCTAATTTTATTTGTTGCTGTCCTAGCGTGTCAATTTCCTAATGTTTCTAGTTTCATTTGCTGCCGTTTTAGACGTTAAGTTGTTGTTGCTCGAGTGTAATATCTTGCAGTTTACGGTGTTTTGCTGCTACTATTTTAGAGTCAATTATCTAGAGTTCGAGTTCATGTTTTGGCTACGTTTGATGCTGCATTTTTTTGGTGCTATCAATTTATATCTTAACATCCTTTTGCGGCTCAAGGTTATGAAAACGTAGTTGCTACTTAATTATTGTTAACATCAGCGTATGTTATATTAAAGTAATGTTATGCAGTTTTGGTGTTGCTCAGCAAAGTACACTAGTTAACAAATTCCAAAAAAGTGTAAGAATTGTTAACACAAAAGCTTTAATCCATAAGTGTTATCAAATTGTTATGTTAAATATATATTTAGAACGTTCATAAAAATTGTTATCCCATAATAAGTTATAAACTCATGAAGGCGTTCTATAATGAGTCCATTCCCAAGGTCATGCCAAACAAGAGAATCAAGTATATAACATATTTCTTTGTTCGATTCTTTTTAGTACCAAACAGTAGAATCCATTCACTTTCTATGACCCTATTCCCTTTCTATGCAATTCCATTCTTTATTGCAATTCCTTTCTACACGATTCAGTCGTACCAAACGTCCCCTTAGAATACTTTTGGTGATTATTTGCGATCAAATGCTTTGTAACTTGGATTATTTTTCCAATTATTCGCTTGGTATCATTTTAAATTCCTTATAATACACAACCGTTCTTGTTTGGAAACATTTTTTTTTTCTGGTGCATATATATATGCAAGAAAAATGCATACAATAAACATGCCTCTTTGTTTATCGAATTTTCAAACATCCCTAAAGTTTTTGTTTAACGCGAAAAGGGGGGAATAATGACCTTTTTTCTTTTTTGCAGGTTTAGAAGCTGATTCAGAATTTGATTTAGAGGCTGATCTTCAAAAGGTCTTCAAGAAGGAAGTGAACTCATGTTTCTCTTTTCAAGTAGTTTCATGAAGGCATATGTTAATATCTTCTTCCTAATTTGCATGATTCCCTATGTTTAACGTGTTTCAAATGAGAAGACAGTTTGATTACCTAAATGAAAGGTTCTTGATCTGCATTTTCATCTTATACATGTCATTTTAATAAATTCAGTGTTAGGCCCTGAAATATGTATGAATATCAAATACATCATCTTATTTACATGCCATAACAAACTACTAAACCACAATTTTAAATTGCAATTCCGCTTAGAGGAAGGGCATGATCAAGATACAAGCTAGAGATAGACTATTTTGACCCATTTATGCATAAATAGGTTAATCCGTAATTTATTTATTTATTTATTTTTGGGTGATGATTCTTTCACGGTTGAATTTACTTCATTCACGGATTATTAAAGTCATTTGACATTTATACCATCACTAGCCCCTTTACACATTTCACCCTCAGCTCTACTCCACCACCTACTTTTGAATTCCCATATTAGGCATACTTCCAGTCTTTGCCTCACCTCTGCCAGCTCATTGCATTAAGCACATTATAATCGAATTAGCATGCATGTTTTTTTCTTGTATGGAAATCCATTGCTGCTATTTAGAAGTTTGTTTCATTTTTTTTTAATTTGCCATGGTTAGATCTAAGAACCGCAGAGCATGATAAACATGTGTTGAATTTAAAATAAATAAGTAAATAAATAAATAAAATCAAAGAAATGCGGATAACCTTAGTATCGAAACCCTCCTCTATTTTGATATTGGCGAATAAACTATAGAGTTGTACTCTCCACTTCCAACCTAAGTATCGTACTGGGTCAACCGACTGCTAGTAGCGATCAACATCCTCTTACAGAGTCGTACTATGAACTTGTTAAACTTTCCGTTCAGTAGAGATTCAGTGCCCAACAAAATTCTCAATACCCTACGGAGTAACCTGGACCACGCTCCTTGGGACAACCAGCTAATCTTTCTCTCGTCCTTCAGAAAATGCCCATTATCCCTGCTATCCTTTTACCGGTCAATAAACTATACTGTAAAGAAAACCTTGGAAGTAAATCACGCGCCTCTACGTGAGTAATTGTTGATAGTCCTACCCAACCTGTTCACCTTCCACTAATCCGCGAAACGGAAAGTATGGGCGACGTTGCTCGTCCATACGTGAAGAAGATCGTTGCGCGTCATGGAGTGCCGATTCTTACCCTTTCAGATCGTGACAGTCAATATATTAAGCCTCAAAAGATTTACAACAAAATAAGAGAAGAGATTTGGGAGAGGCCCAAACTCTTGTACAACAGACAAACTAACAACACAATACAACTAAAATCACAAACTATCTAAACAGCAGCTTCATGAGACAAAGTTATAATCCAAGAGATCATCTAAGGACATACCACCAGCCCATATTCACTAGTATATTCACCAAATACTATAGTCCCATACTCCCATACCTACATTTCCTTAACAAAAGACCCTAAAAGCTCACTAACAACATCTCAGTAAGCTATAGGACCTTTTGAAAGGCATCAGTAACTTGCAATTTGATAACAAGAGGTATAAGTGATGAGAAACTAAGGGTATACTAGTCAATTTACGCAATTTAGAGTTTTTTTTATGATTAAATTGGTCATTTGGACGACATATATAATATTCCAAGAGTTTATAAAGAATTCTAGGTTATTAACCCGTGAAATTCACGGGATTAAATGGAAAACCGTGAAATCGATAGAGAATGTATTATGTGAAGACATTTAACAGATTAATGGGCGATTGTTGAGAATTTGTGAGTAAATAATATGTTCGATCAATGTGATATAATAATGTAAGTATTAGATACCGAATAGATGTGTGTAACAAACATGAATAAATTTTTTTAAAACAAATGATAAGACTATATATGTTGTTATGCAACTCTAATAGCTCTACTTTTATCACTTTTCACTAATCTTATTCCAAGATTTAATGAGTAATACTCAAACTTTTATCAATTTAAGCACCTGATCATACATTCTTTGTTACTGACCACCAATAAATTCTAGCCATTGCCATCTTTTCAGAAAATTAAGTGAAGACCAAAATATGTTTGACTTATAATGTCGGCGGTAAAATAAAATAGTTATATATGTCTCGTAACAATTTATTAAACATCAGAAGAATGTATCACCCTACCAAGGTATACTAAGTTACTAATTATTGTTTATATTATTACATACATTATCCCATAGTGTGAGTAATAATAAAGTAGCTCTTTCTTATTTAGCTATATAGCTTCAATTGCATCTAAAACCTTTTTGGAAATCAAGAATCCCATGTTAACACAGCCGGAACTTGCTTTGACTACACAAAAGTGAACCATTTTGACTCGTTGTTAACTCGCCAAATTTTCCATTTCTATGTACAACAATCATTCACGGTAGACCTTTTAGTCTTGACGTTGAAATTTTCAACTCTTGTCTCATTGAAAGCTGAGTTGTTCTTCTTTTTACCAAAGTTAGATACTCGTCAAAGTCACTAGTCACTACATTCACACACTCCCAAACAAAAATATAAAACACCAATATTATGATAAGTGATAAAAGACGTTCACAAAGATTAGTGAAAATCAAAAGGAACATTCATCTTTTCATTTTATAAAAGAAATTATCATAAACATTAAAATTGATTTGTTCTTCTTAAGGTGCCCGAGCACTAACGACATGCTCATTAGGCTTAAATTGTATTTCAAAATTTTATAACATGCGAAATATATTAATGTTTAAAAAAAAATACTTGAATTCTACCTTCCATGTTTTGGTCCGTCCTTATAGCAATAAACATAAGTTGTCAAACTTTCATATTTTGCTCATTTCTTGTAGCAATAAGCATAAGTTACCAAACTTTAAATAGTGGTAATAAGTAGTTCCCTTTATATTTTGCTAATTTCTTGTAGCATAAAAGACTTGGATTCGTTTTTTTTTTTTTTTTTTTTTTGGAAAGCAATAATAGTCGACGTTTAATACATGTGCTGATTTTTTTTTTAATTATTGGGTATTATCACAAGCTTTACTCTCCTCCTAAATTATCATTTGAATTTAAAATGAATTGTGAAATTACCTACTTATCTTCAACGGGTCATATGCATAAATGTATAAACTTTGGGCGAACAACAACCTATTCCTACCGAATTGTGTAGTTCAAATGGTTATGATCATTAAAATATTATTGCAGAAAATGAGAAATGGGCTTTTACCCCTATACCCAAAAATGAGAAATAGATAGATGTATGGATACATAACCAAAATTTAAATTAGCTTTATGACCCGCTGTTTTATGAGATATTTGGGACTTGCATCAACAACCATAAGATCACACCAATCATGAACTCACTACCTTCAATTTTTAAAGAAAACTCAAATTAGAGGACATGGTAGTCATAACTTCAAAACATAATGAATATAAAAGCACAATACTTATTGCTATTAAATATAATAATAATAATAATAATAATAATAATAATAATAATAATAATAATAATAATAATAATAATAATAATAATAATAAACCCTCCAGTTTAAAGTACCTACCTAAGAAATCAAACATTTTGAATCACATAAAGATAAACGGTCACTGAGAATATTTTATCTCCAACACCCCCACCCCACTCGTAACTCTAACATTCATGGTTCAACTAATTTCGCAATCACTAATTTCTTAACCATGTTCATGCCGCGTTATATGTTTCAATAACCATTTAACTCAGTAGAGAGGTTTTGATGCCCTCGCTTCATTGCGGTACGCTTTATATAGTGATTTTAAATTTATTCATACCAACAAATAAACTCAATTCGCCTTATATAACAATAAGTCTTTACGAATTCATGAAAACAACACCAACTATACAGAAAGAAAAAATTAATATTCTTTAAGTACAAAGTTTGCAGGTATTTATCGATAATTTTATCGGTAGTCTCATTACCGCATTTGAATTTCAGCTAGCAAAGAAACATCCATAAGAATTCAAATGGTTATATGCAGATAAAGTACTCCAAAATTATGAATAAACATCTAAACCAAAGTTCCTAATACTTATAACACATGGCACTATCAACTTAAAACAAAAGCTTCATGTACACTTGAAGATCCGCAACATGTTCCAGCCCCCATTTCCACTACTTCATCAAGATCTCGTAAAAACGAAGCTGAAAATGATAATGAGTTGTAGCGACAGGGATATCCGCACACCCAACTATTGAATACCACTACGCGCCACCCTTTATTTCTTGCCCTCACCAACATATGCTTCACATATGAATCATCACTTTTTTCCGTTAAACCCGGCTGCAAAAATTATACTCATTATTAAACATAGGCAAACACGTATAACTTCAAATCATGATCAACTTTCTAAGAGGAATTAAGTATATTAGCTAATGAAAGATATACTAAGCTCATGTTTCACACTTTCGGGGGGAGAATGAGATTGACTTTTAGAATTTTCATACGTGACTTATATTTTGAAACAAAAAAAGTTGTTACGTACATGCGAAAGCAACATTAAAATTTGCAAGAATAGACAGACTATGGACAAAAAGTGCCACCAACAAAATCTGTTGTCACTTCTTTTACACTTATTCGTTTAAGCTCGTTTATTCAATACTTAATAGAAAGAGAAGGTTACTTCGCAAACAGAAACTCAATTATAACATTTCAAGCAATGAAGTTAAAGCCTGAACAAAGATTATAGGAAATATACACCTACACATAAAGAAGTTAATTAGACCCTTTTAAGATAAAGCTAATCACGTAACCTTTGATCAGAAATTCTTTCGTATTACCTATTTTAGGTTAATTCAGTCGCACCGCAACATCTCCTAGTTTTAGAATACAATGAAGTTGCATATTTAAGAACTCACAAAAAAAAAACAACATACCTAGTCATGTTTAAATTGTGGTAACATGTATGGGTCAATACGAAGATGGCTATTCAAAACCAACAAAAATAGACAACAGTAAGAAGAACAGGACTCAGGGAAGTGGCTGCAGTATTTGCACTTAGAATTTGTTGTGTGCGCTTAACATGCTTATACGATTCGGCCATTGACTTAGGAAACTGCCCTGACATTAACCCCATTTCCAAGCTGTTTTTTAAACTCATCTGCTAAGTATTCCACCAACCGTAATTCCATATTTTGACCACCAAGCTCTCAATCCCATTTAACACTCCTTAAACAGATTCCAAACACCCTTTAAATTACATATATTATGATACGCATGAACCATTTACCTTAGCTCCTCTCTTGGGTCCAATTGGAGGTGGTTAAGGTGCGGCTTTTTTATTTGGTTCAGTGTTGGCTGCAATTTTAGAACATTCAGAACTTGTAATTGTAACCGAAACATTGAGTTGAATTGACCATTTCAAACAATTTGTGGCCTCATAACTAAGCAATTAACGTCAGCCCATTAGGCACTCTAGTAACTTCACTAAACATGTATAATACAATTAACTTAATTAATTATCCTCAAAAGTATATTACAGTAGCTTCACTAATAATCCTAGTTAGTAGATCACAGAAACCCTCGGGTGTTCTATATGATACATTGTGCAAGCTAGGAGATGCAGCTACGTCACTTTGTAACATTACTATACTTATGAAAACACTATATATGTCATTAGGAATTAACCTAAGCAATTATGCTAAAAAGTGCAGTACATCTCTATTCCATTTTTGCGGGCTAACGTAATTGTATATATTAGTGTCGTCTAAAGGATTTTGCCAATAATAGTGACTACTGATAGCAAGACATGGAAAGAACAACATATTTAAAGATGCAATACTTTCGGACAAAAGTATCACCGTGTAAGTACTTGTCACCAAAAGGTATTTTCCTCCTAGTATTGGTTTCTATTTTCAATTATGTTACCATGTAAGTTAATACCCATGGAAAATAATGTTCACTGAGGTTGAAAGTAAGTACGTCAGGTAACGGGTCAAAACGGGTAATTTCACCCATTTAACATGTTTTCTTCATGTGTGTATACATATATATAATTAATGGGTCACAAAAATGACCACGTATGGATATTAACTAAATGAAACTAAAAATTACGTTGTTTAACTTAACATACTATTATAGATTTTGATAGCACCCGTAAGATAAAACATGTGCAATCTGCACTATTATAGACCAATGTGTGCATTATGCAATTTATTAATGTTTTTTTTAATAGCACCCGTAAGATAAAACATGTGTAATCTGCACTATTATAGACCAAAAATGACGTTGTTTAACTTAACATACCAATAAGTTGCATAATGCACACATTAGACGCACTAATGTATTCAACTTTCATGGAAAATGCGGCATGTGTAGATTACAGAGTGTCACCTATGGAAAATGCTTAATGAAAGAAATCTTATTAGCCCCGTAATTTTGAGAAAGTCGAGAAAAAAATGGAGTATTTCTTAACCTCAGGTAACCTCTAATTAAAAAGTCTTATTAGCAAGGAAACTAAAGGAGAATGAAAAATAATCTCAACTCACTGGTAGCGGTAGAAGCTATTGTTGCTGCAGTTTCGGCTGCAATTTCTTTTCCTGGATTCGAATCGTGCATTATCAGAGGTCTTTTCTCAGTCATAACTTCAGGTCTATGCCAACATTTGTGGTCAAGTTCTCGATCACCCACCTAAAGAGAAAAACATAACTAAAATCGGATTCTAAATGTTTGTGCATTTGTATTCAAGCGTGCCCTCCCATTTCACTTTAGGTGAGAAACGGAATGTATTAGGCGTGTCATTATTTTTTTAATTCTAATAATAAATGTTTACAGATTTTCAGCAAATACTCAAATAATTGTAAGAGATACGTCCAGATAGCAAACTGTTTATCCATCTAATTTGTTACCTGTCAACCTTGCATTGACTGGAATCTCTTCACAATTTATAAACACGGTTTTGGCTAGTACAGGACCTACAACAATGTATAAACAAATGAGATGCATGATCTTTTAAGTCCAATTATGGATTTGGCATACTGCCACTGTCTACTAATGTCAATCATATCTGAATCATATTTGTATGCATACCTTCTGTAAGATTTCTGCAACCTCATCCGGTGAAGCAAAAACTTGATCACTGAGTGATTTTCCCATGGTTGACTCTAACTTTTGATTTTGAGCACCTGACGTGACATAGTCAACTGATCCGGAAATTGCGACTATGCTTCCACTTGGAAAAAGATGTAGGAATCTGACATTAAACCAAGTTAAAAATCAAAAAGTATTAGATTCTAAGAATGCAACGGAAATTTGCTACTCATTATTGACACTCAGAACTGATCATCTGCTTAAAAATATGCAATCTCATACATCTTTATAATATCCAGAACTGATAACATCCTACTAAACCCAAACACTGAGATAAGTGATCACTTCCGCAACGCGCAGGTTGACCTTGCCCATGGTTTTAACATAAAACAATTAAAGTTATCCATAAATAGGATCAAGGTCACATGCAAATTAAAAAGGTGCAGAGTCGCAACCCCCAAGCTAGTCTACAACAATACACAACAATCATAAGTTCCTAAATAGTTATGCACGCACAATACAAAAAGATTACTTCTTACATAAAATACTTCTTAATATAAAGCAATATCATCACCAAACCTATTATCTATAATAATAAATGCCTAAATCATTTTATAACCTCATTAAAAGTACACCAGTGACACAAAAACTTACAATTTCCGACTGAACTTGCCGTGACCATTTGTCAGCACAATTGTGGGGCTTAACTCCATAATTTGTCAAAAAGCACGTCGGATATTATCTTTAGTACTAAATATGTTTGTATCAAATAGCTATATACAAATCTGCTACACAACTCTAGCACTAAGCAGGATGCATCTAACACGGCTGCAAACATAATACCAAATGCAAGCCAGAATCAACAAATGCAAACCAGCTTCAGTAAAGCAAGCATCAGTTAACCGCACTATAAGCATAAGCAAACGTATTTGTTTTTCTTTGTAACAAAAAAATGCGATTTCTCACCTGCATTTTACACACAGTCTTTACACATAACAAAAAATTCATTACCTCATATGAATAATCTTTACACATAAAAAAAAGCTATAATTAAGATACTATCAATTGCATTACCTAATGTTGCATGGCAAGAACCTTCAATAATATCAACACTTTCGAGTCAAGTATCTAAAAGCTGTATAATACGTATGTATTGAATGTGTTGATTTCATTGATTGATTTCCCACATTACATAGTACACATTAATAGGTATACATGGAATATTCTAGATTCGGGCTTGAGCCCGTTACAAATATACAAGATACAATACGGGCTAACACTCCCTCGCAGTCGGAGCGGGAGGACACCGGACGCTTTGACTGGTGCGAAATTCCTCAAACAGAGCGGATGGCAAGCCTTTCGTGAAAATGTCTGATAACGTGAAGGAATATGTAGAACCTGAACCTGACCCAGTAGCAACCAAGTCTCGAACAAAATGAATATCGATCTCAATGTGCTTCGTGCGCTGATGCTGAACCGGATTGCAAGATAAGTAAACAGCACTAACATTATCACAGTAGACTAGCGTAGCGGAAGATAATGGTGTGTGTAGCTCACGAAGTAAATGCCGTAACCAACAAGTCTCAGCAACAGCATTGGCAACACCACGATACTCGGCCTCAGCACTGGAACGAGAAAGCGTTGGTTGACGCTTTGAGGACCACGAGAGTAAATTGTTGCCGAGAAACACACAGTAGCCTGAAGTCGATCTCCTAGTAATAGGGCAACCAGCCCAATCTGCATCAGAATAGGCAACCAATGATGAAGTAGAAGAAGCAAACAACTGTAACCCATAGTGCAATGTACCCTGGACATATCGCAAAAAATCCGTTTAAGAGCTGATAGATGAGGCTCTCGAGGATCATGCATATAGAGGCAGACCTGCTGAACTGCATATGATATATCTGGGCGAGTGAATGTGAGATATTAAAGAGAACCTGCAAGACTCCGATATAAAGTAGGATCAGAGACTGGATCACCATCATCCCCAGTTTGGACTCAGTGTCAACAGGAGTCTAACTGGGATTACAATTAACCATATGGGCTCTCTCCAAAACCTCAAGTGCATATTGCTTCTGAGATAAAAACAACCCTGTAGAATCACGAGATACAGAGATACCCAAAAAGTAATTAACTTTACCCAGATCGGTCATAGCAAGCAGACTCCGATATAAAGTAGGATCAGAGACTGGATCACTATCATCCCCTAGTTTGGACTCAGTGTCAACAGGAGTCTAACTGGGATTACAATTAACCATATGGGCTCTCTCCAAGACCTCAAGTGCATATTGCTTCTGAGATAAAAACAACCCTGTAGAATCACGAGATACAGAGATACCCAAAAAGTAATTAACTTTACCCAGATCGGTCATAGCAAACTCCTGATGTAAGGAACTAATAATCCGTTGTAACACACTATCAGAAGAAGCTGTGAGCACAATATCATCCACATATAATAATAGATGGGCAGTATCCATCCGATGTCTGTATATAAATAATGAAGAGTCACAACGACTCTGTGAAAATCCAACCCGAGTGATATAAGATGCAAATCGCTGAAACCAGGCTCTAGGGGCCTGCTTGAGCCCATACAAAGACCGCTGCAATAAACATACATAATCAGGATGAACAGGGTCCCGAAACCCGGAGGTTGATACATATAAACCGTCTCAGATAAATCACCATGTAAGAAAGCATTCTTGACATCAAGCTGATGAATCGGCCAATGTCGAGAAGTAGCTAAACTCAGAACAGTCCGAAGAGTGCCCGGTTTAACCACCGGGCTAAAGGTCTCATCTACATCAACCCCTTCTAATTGATTACTACCATTCGCCACAAGGCGAGCCTTGTAGCGACTAAGAGTGCCATCAGCCAAATACTTATGGCGAAAAAGCCACATAGAGCGAATAATGTTGGTGTCTGTGGGTTTAGGCACTAAAGTCCAAGTTCTGTTCTTAATAAGTGCAGTGTATTCATCACGCATAGCATTTTGCCAATTTGGATCAGTAAACGCATCACGATGGGTTTTTGGTAATGGTGAAACCGAAGACACATGCATGTTAAGATGCTGAGTGGGACGATTAGTCCCGACACGGAAGCGTGTGACCATGGAGTGAGTCGAGATAGGGTTTGGGTTTTGAGGAGGATCTGGGATAATATGTGGGTTTTGTTCCGCGACTAGAGTTGTTGTTTGTGGTTGAGTAGGTGGTGATGGGTCATGGGCTGCCTCATGTTGGGTCGTTTGAGGATGAGTTGTTATGGGTATGGTTGGTTCGTTTGTAGGTTGAGGCTCACTTGGTTGCACAACGGGGGCGGATGGAGGGAATGGCGGATTTATATCGGGTGAGTCATCCAAGAAATTGTATTTGGGTGCCGATGTTGGTTTAGAAGTACCATATGGAAAAACAGTTTCATCAAAAGTTACATGGCGAGAAATGATTATTTTATTGGTGTTTAATTCGAGGCAACGATACCCATGATGATTTGAAGCTTAACCCAAATAGATGGAGGGTGTGGCGCGTGGTTCAAGTTTGTGATTAGGATATAAGTGGGGGTAACATAAGCAACCAAATGTGCGTATAAGGCTATAATTCGGGTTTTGGCCAAACAGTCTGGTGTAAGGGATTTCGTTGGCAATAGCAGTTGAGGGCAAGAAATTGAGTAAGTGAACAGCCATATTGAGGGCTTCAACCCAAAATGTTGGTGGAAGGTTGGCTTGAAAAAGCAAGGTCCGAATGAGATTATTGATGGTACGAATCATCCGTTCAGACTATTTTGTTGTGATGTTTTGGGGCATGAAAAGCGAAACTGAATGCCCTTGTCGGCAAAAAGTGTATGTAGGTTATGGTTTTCGAATTCACCACCATGATCATACTGAAAGGACCGGATTTTACACTTAAATTGAGTGTGAACATAATTACGAATATTACAAATTTAGACAAAACATCAGATTTGTTAATTAAAGGATAAACCCAAACAAAATGCGAATAATGATCCAAAAGTAGTACATAATACTTGAAACCCGAAAGACTCAGAATTGGTGAAGTCCATACATCCGAGTGAATGATGTCAAAACAAGCATTAACGACAGTATAGAACTAGCGAATGGAAGTCTAACGTGTTTGCCAAGCTGGCAAGCATGACAAAGCACGGGAAGCTTTTCTTTATTAAATGAAATGAGATTATTTGAAACTAGACGACGTAACACTTCGCTTCCTGGATGTCCAAGACGCTGATGCCACGTATGTTGACTGACTAGGAGAGCTTGAGGAATGGGAGACGGAGGTGTGACAGGATAAAGGTCCCCCGTGCTATCACATCGGAGAAGCACCCGACGTGTCATGAAATCTTTAACAGAAAATCCAAAAGGATCAAATTCAACAGTGAAGTTATTTTCACGAACAAATTGACGAACAGAGATTAAATTTTTGACAATATGCGGGGTAATAAGAACATTATTTAGGTGAAGAGGTCGAAAGGGAGTTGGCAAAATACTATGACCCGTATTGGTGACAGGAATAGAATGCCCATCACCAACCGAGACGGACGGATACATGCACGTTTTGAGTAAACCATTGTTGGTATCTTGTCACAGGTCTATTGCGTAGCCAATTTGTTTTCATGAAACGTTTTGAGTAAACCATTGTTTGCGTTTGTGTTTGTGTGGTTGTGTTTGTATTTGTTGTAAACNGGCAGTTTCCTAAATATTTTAACGGATTCATAGTGAGAATGGTGTGTAGTAATGTTTACTTCCAAAGATAATTGGCGACTATATTGAGCAGATTAAAGAAGTGTTCTAGATCTAAAAGTAGCCCATTTCATACGCGAATTGCTTTTTTGTTGGGATCAACGTTTTTATTAAACGTCTTCATTTGATTGGCAAAGCCAATAATTATGAGAACAAAACTATTAGTTTATGGGGCATGTTATAGAAAATATAAATTCGCGTCTTGCCAACAATTATAATGAATCCTCCCCATTAGAATGGTTTTGTCCACGAAGCCGCACCGAGGTCTTTCAGTAAATATACTACATGTAATAGGATCGAATCAAATTAATAAGGGTTCTGGGTTTATTAATCCTTGAAAGTTTAATACTCTCTTGTTCTACAACATAAGAAAACCACTCAACCCAGTTAAAAAGCTTCTTCTTAATTCCGTCTGAAATCCAATTATAAAAATGAGCTTCTTTCTTGGTCTTTTGGCTGTAACTACGAACTCTTTTCGAAACTTCCATAGGATCCATATGGTGTTGTCTCTCGGACAAGATCTTCCTTGCTGACCATTCAAATCTCCCTTAACCTCTCCTCATGCACAAAGTGAAGCATCTTGAAGTATAACAATAGTAAACAGGTAAAAAGCCATTCACAATCTGATTAACCCACAGAGCTAATGGTCTACAATTCTAAATGGTTTTCAAGGCTGCAAGCTAGGCCAAATACTAATCATGCTGTCATCTGTTTGGCTGAAAGTCAAGATTTTCTTGAATCACAATATTGCCATCATCTGTTTACCAGAAGTCCAGATATCAAGATTTATTTAATTGACCCGTTTGAAAAAAATCAACCTGTTTCTTTTTTACCTGCATTTTATTTAATCCGACCTGTTTGACCTAAAGCATATCGACCCATCTAAAAATGGGTAAAAAATGCCACATATTGTGTAACTGAACGCCGTAAATATTCCACAAACCTTTTCACTAGGAAAAAGGATCCATTTGGGAACTTCACTATGTTAGACATAGTGTATATTTGAAAAGAGACCTTCATATCATCTAGTCTAGAAATATAATCTGAAATGTGTTAATTTTCTTTCTATAAAGCGTGTGATTCACTTTGCTAAAAAGTTACTTTTCTCTCAAGATTACATATACTGGTCAAACATAGCTTGTAGTAGAACATATATAGGGTTAATTAAGATCAAAACATGCACAAATATCAATTCAATTAAGCTTAATATAAATCCAAAATCTCAAATTTAACAAACATGTATTCTCAACGCATTCATATCACAACTTATTTGTTAGTTAAAAATGCAAAGAGCTAGACTATAACATGTGAAAATCTAAGTAGTGTACAAAGATGTTATCCGATTCGTTATAAAATTTATCAAGAACAAACACAAAGTATGTGTTGGTATCTTGTCACAGGTCTATTGCGTAGCCAATTTGTTTTCATGAAACGTTTTGAGTAAACCATTGTTTGCGTTTGTGTTTGTGTGGTTGTGTTTGTATTTGTTGTAAACAAGACAAGAGTATAAACTTTCAGATTAATAAAAACATGAACCTATTAAATTGATTCGACCCTATTACATTATATAGGTTACTGAAACGACATGACCAATGAATCTAATCGTTGTGTCGTTTAACAATAACTGCTAATCGAAATAACTGCTAACTAATAACCGTCTGAATATTAACTAACTTACTAATGGGCTGTTTGGGTTAAGGTTTCAACCCATGCAATTTTAGACCATTTTGACCCATACTAAACAAACTTAAATAAACTTAAACGTACTATAGATACAAGCATAAAAGCATTACAATCGTTGTCCACATTCTCCCTCCTAATGCTTGTATGCTGCTTTCTTGATGTGCCTGGTTCTTTCTTGATGTGCCTGGTTCTTTCTTCAGGTAATGATGATGAAATCATCACTACTGCTTGTGCTTGCTTCGTATTTGCTTCCACTTGGCTGCATACCATCTTCCACTCTTTTGCACTTTTTCCTTGGAGATATTTCCTGCGTTTCTTGTACTTTGTCTTCAAGTGCTTCAACCTGTGCATTACCCTGTGCACCATATGCAATCGCCCATGCATATTTCTGTGGCTCCACTTCACTCGTGCTAGCCATCTTTTCTGGTTCACCCTGCACTCTTTTTGCTTCCTTATAGTACAATTTTACCATACCAATATACTCCTTGTACAATTCTTTAACTGTCTCCTGTTGTTCATATGCAAGTCCAAGTATCTTTGCCAATTGATGCCAGTTTCCATTCAATGATACATCCATGTATCCACCCAGTGCATCAAAAAACTTATACAAAGCCAATAAATCAATTTTGATTACCCCCACAGTTGGTGGTAATTCGGCCAGTACTTCTTGTCCCAAGTACTCTTTATAGAACCATTCGATCATCTCTACAAACTTTCCTTTCAACACTTCCCAGTTCCCATACACTAGTTTATCTATCCCTATCAAATCAAGGAATGCTATGAATCTGTGAAAAGTGTTTACCTTTAGGAAATATAGAGTTCCATTCATGCTTATGTACTCAGAATCCACATAATCATGATCTATTTCTTTGTCCATTTTCAATTCCTCCATGCCTCTCACCAATTCATCATCAGGGTCAATAGATTTGAAGTAATCATCCAAAAACTTATTGTGATTTTCAATCATGCTGTTTTCACTTTCCCCTACAATGGTGTTGCTTCCATCAATAGTTTCATCATACATGTGATCAAACATGTACCATATCTTGCATCTGTTGCCATCACAACTCACAAAGTAACCCTGCTCTTTCAATTGCTCCATGCTGAGAACATTCAATGTGATTTCTGGGGTATAAACCACATTAGGTACCATTAATCTTCCTCTGTCTGTATCCACAACCACTTCTCCTACACCATATGAGACTATAAACTTCTTCTCTTTCTCTTCTGTTCCTTCCACTTGAAATCTTTGCATCAATCTTTTGAATAGCCTTTTCATGGGTGTCATGTGTTTCTTGTATGCAGTGCTGACATACCATATCTCATCCCAATTGCCTAAGTCTGAACCTTGAACCATATAATCTGTTGTGACATGAACAGTTTCTGGTTCATATTTGAAAACTCCCTCACAGTTTGGTGGTTCTATTGGTGTGATGTTTACTGCACTTGATTCCATCTCTTGTGTGTTATTTTTATCTTCCTTATTTGTGCACATCCAAAAGAAATGCCCCCTTTGTCTGCAGATATAGCAACGAGCCTTCCTTTGTTTTTTTGAAAGACTGTTTGTTTCTCCTAATGCTTTATAACTGCCAAACTCATGGTGTTTTGTTTTTGAGGAGTTGTAGGACACAACTTCTTCCATTTTCTTCCTAAGTAACTGCTTTCCTTCGGGTGAGATGTACTTTTTGTGTCTTGGCCACTTTTGGGTCGTTTGGTAATTTTCTCTTTGCAAGTAAGGGGTGTTTGGGACATAGGGTGTGTCTTTGTATAATTGGCTTCTCCAGGAATCAGAACATGCGCTCTGATACCACTGTTGGTATCTTGTCACAGGTCTATTGCGTAGCCAATTTGTTTTCATGAAACGTTTTGAGTAAACCATTGTTTGCGTTTGTGTTTGTGTGGTTGTGTTTGTATTTGTTGTAAACAAGACAAGAGTATAAACTTTCAGATTAATAAAAACATGAACTTATTAAATTGATTCGACCCTATTACATTATATAGGTTACTGAAACGACATGACCAATGAATCTAATCATTGTGTCGTTTAACAATAACTGCTAACCGAAATAACTGCTAACTAATAACCGTCTGAATATTAACTAACTTACTAATGGGCTGTTTGGGTTAAGGTTTCAACCCATGCAGTTTTAGCCCATTTTGACCCATACTAAACAAACTTAAATAAACTTAAACGTACTATAGATACAAGCATAAAAGCATTACAATCGTTGTCCACACATTATAATGAAAGAACGGCCTCCATATACAGCTTAATCCACTTGTTTATTAGTACTTGTGATAAGTTACTGAATTATATCGTTGCAATATAAAATAAGTTGGTATGGTATCGAAATATTAATGCCTCTTCACCAAACATGTTAAAGCTGCATCAACATGCATGTAAATAGTACAAAGTAGTATTTGGAATGTGGATTCATTTGGATATCCAAGTTCAAATGGGTTGTTATCTGTAACTTTAGACACTGCTTGATAGTTTTAATTTAGATTTTCTCATCTTACTTGTTCAGTTTCGTGTAAGAATTTTGTGGTTTATCCTATTTTGCTTGGTCTTTCTTTTATGGAAATTTGGTCTTTGCGTATCCCATGTCTTGTTGCTGTCATACCTATAATGAATCCTAGTATTGAGCAGTTTAGAAGAACTGTTAGCTTAGTGTTTTCATTTGATGGGAAAATTTATTTTCTGTACCTTATTTCCCTGTTCAATTTCCGTTGGTAAATTTTCGGTTTATATCATTACTTATGTTTTGTATGTATTTGTGTTTCATATGATAATTCTCATAATTTCAGGTAAATTTTTTGTTTTTGTGTATAATTTCCTGAATTTCGATAATGCTCTTTAACAATGACTTTCTAAGCAATCTTAAGTTGAAATGATGCCACTACTTTAGTCATGTGCTTGAATTCTTCTTTGATGACCCTAATTGGTAACTACACATTATGTTGACCCTAATTGGTAATACAGACTAAATTCGGGATCACAACCCCAAATAAAATGTCATTGTTTTGTTTCCGTTTGCAACACCTTATTCCCTAAACAACAAGTTAGGTTAATAACACCTCCGAATCAATTTAAATAACTACTCAGTAGCCTGCTATTTAAGAAGTATACAGGACTCATAAGTTTGTTACAAATGGCTGTAAAAGTTGTGAACTTACTGCTTACTTAAGCTTACAGATTTACCCACATTGCCTTTTCAGGTCGTGAAAGATGAAGATACATGAAGTCGGGATAGAGACATGTCATCAATGGAATTTCTCGCAAAATGAGTTGTACATTGACTCGTAGTAGTGATAATTTCTCATTCTTAGTTTGTCTGCAGTTGACTAGTTATCTATAATCTTGGTCTTTTAACATTTGAATTCTGATTGGCATGGCACCTAGTCTCAGTTTGGTTCTTTTTTTACGTAACTATTCAGACTCCTCCTTGTATGTTGTTGGATATATTTTATTCTTGTTTTTGACTTTAGATATATCTCTTTGTACTTCTAAATTCCTAAATGGTATTGTGTTTGCTGGATTTTCGTGGAATATGAATTGAAATGCATTTTTGCGTGGTACAGTTTTAACAGCAAATTTCTACTTGTATTTAGTAGAAACGAGTGGGAACTGGTTCAAAGGCCTGAGCAAATGGTACTCAGTATCTCAGGTAGCCCAGGATAAACCATTAGCTACATGCTGAGTGGCTCTACATTAGCCCTGAGTAGCCTGTCCTTCATGACGTTTGCAGCAGACCCGTTTTGACCCGTACTAAAAACAACCCCTTTTGACCCGTACTAAAAAAAACATTTTTGACATGTTTTCCAATCTGTCATGCAGTTTGCCACATGTAAGAGAAAGGATGACCTTCAACTCTTTGAATTTGTGAACTTCAATTGTAAGGTTAAGTAGTATCTGAATTTGTAATTCAGTACACTCAATCTTAACTTGATGAGAATAACTTGTAATTCAGTTGGGCTGTAAGATGAGAAAAACTTGATCATTAACTTGGAAGGAATACGGGCTGTTTCGTGATATAGACTTGTAGGACTCGATTGCATCACCAATAAGCTATGAGCAAAACCCTGCACACACAGATTATAGAATGCGTTAACTGTTATTACAAATACAGGGTGGTATAACATCTGAGTCACACATATTGAGTAAACGGTTTAAAGAGAAGTTTATATAACAAAGCATGAAGCTTATTTAAAAGAGTAAGTCCAGTTTTATTCCCATCTGTTATATAAAGGTTGGTAAATGACTTTTATGAAGTGAGTTTTAGATTCATGCTTAGTTAGCTTGACAACATTCTCATTTTTTAACGCTGGAATTTGTGAAAATTTGATACTCATTCTCTTGTAAAAGAGTATCAAACTAACGTCCAATTGAACCATTGATTGCTGCATATTTAGAACATATGAGCATACTGGTAAAATATTTAGTATGTATCTTCCATATAAAATTTTATTATTTAACTTTTTGGATTATGACATGAACATCGTACCTATGTTGCAGCAGCAAGACACAAACAATTCTTAGACTGTTATAGGAACCATAGCAAACACCCCTGCGGTATCAAATGCAAGAATATACAACTTTATTTATTGAAATCAACCAAAATTACTTCTGTTAACCACACAATTCCTGGATCATTTTGTTTCAATAAAATTTATTGAAATGTACGGACGTATTTAGATAAATAAAATCTGGAGTAGTCATATACCTGTACAAAGTTACATTCAGTTGGATATAATGGAAGGAAATCGACCTCCTGGACGCCGGCATCTTAGTTGTACGGTTACTACATAAGGGAATGTGATATTACTATAAGCTCCATTTATTTGCAGCAGAAATATCATACCTTTTTTGGGTCCGCCAACATTCCTAATATGCCAACATGTATTGCTTCTTGGTTTTCCACTCCAGAGGTTCTTGCAGCCATCAACGCCACCATATCAACATCCATTCCTTTAGTGAATATCTGGAAAAGGATAAAACAAATTAGTCACACCGCTACGACATACTTGATATCTATAGAGCAATTGCACCCGACACATAGACTCATAAGTTAACATACCCTGAAGCGGAAGCTGCATTCGTCGATTATTCCTGTGCGACATCAATATTTATGACACCAATATGTTTAACGCTTGACACACAGAGACTCATAATAAACACCAATGTTTCGTCTTTGGGTGTGATTTTGGGTGAAAACGACAGCTATGAGGCTCAGGTCCTGCAAATATAGCACCAAAACCGAATACCAGCCATGGCTGCTCCACAATTCGGATCAGGTTGCCCTGCCAAGATACTGGTGTCGGTAAGTTGCGCTCATAAAATACCTGATTGCAGATAATTATCATCATTGCCTATTTGCCACTCTTATATGCTTAAATTTCTCAGACACGTACACACATGATCTGGAAGATTTGAGCGTATGTATGTATGTATGTATGTATGTATGTATGTATGTATGTATGTATGTATGTATGGATGTATGGATGTATGGATGTATGGATGTATGTATGTATGTACGTATGTACGTATGTATGTATGTATGAAACGTGTCAGACCAATGGTATAAACCAAAAACAAATTGTGTCGACGTTAAACGGGTCAATCCTTAAAAGAGCAGACAGAGAAGGCATACCCAAAATTAGCCCAACGTTGAAACGACATGCAAGGGCACCGTTTTTGAATGGTTTTTAGTATTTTGTAGCTCAAATATGCAAATAGGGTAGGAAAACCGAATACTAGCCATGGCTGCAACCACAATTAGGACCAGGTAGCCCCGCCAAGACACTGGTGTCGATAATAAATAGGGTCAAAGAGGTCCGCAAATATAGCGAGAAAACCAAATACCGAACTTGGCTGCAACCATGACACGGGTCATTTGTGGTTGAAAAACGGCACCCCACCATGTCAAGTCCACTTAAAATGGAAACCAAATGTCAGACAAGGCTGCAACCATGGGTAAAGTTAGATCGCCCCGCCAAGATACCGGCGTCGGTAATCGTTTCCGACGACAAATGTTGCAAAATCAGGACAGTTCGACCAGATTGTACCCCAAATTCACAAAATCATCTAGCAAATTATAGAAGTTAGGCCAAGAATATAGCAAATTGGTAGCCAAGTCCAAAACGCCAGAAAATGGGCTCGTTTTAAACGGGTATTAGGATGTTTTAAAATATTATTTGCCTTTGAAAAAGGGCACCCGAACATGTCACTTCCAAATAAAATGGAAACCAAGCAACCATAGTTAAGGTCAGGTTGCCCCGCCAAGATATCAGCCTCGGTACTCATTTCCAACGACAAATGTTGCAAAATCAGAAAATAAGCATCATATTTCGACATGGTAAACTTCAATTACCCCAAAATCACAAAATCATCTTGCAAATTAAAAAAAAAAAAAAAAAATCTAGCAAACCAAAGATGCGATGCTAGAGTTTGCTGGATGGTTTGCGATTCAGGTGTACACCTCAAAGCGCCCATGAAAGTGAACCGAGACAGGAGCTTAAGGATGCTTGTTTAAGCTTATATAACATAAGTAGTGTTCGGCTCGTCTCACTCCAGGTGGTGCTCCTCTTGGCCAGGAGAGTTGCCGGAGCTATTCCTTGTGGGGTGGACAATGGCTGGTGCCAAAAGGCACCCGGGATCAGGGTATCCCGCCAATCTACACCTTTTGTGGAATAAATCGTATTCGGCTTATATAAAAGTAAATTAAACTAAATTATACTACGAAAGAAAGTGCTAGCAACTAAAACATTTCCTATCTAATATAAACTAAACCAGGGCTAGTCGCGCGAAGCTCTATGTTTACCAACTGACACAACATAAACACAAACGCAAACACAAACACATAAACGATTCAGTTTCTAGCATCATCTACTATTTTCCCCCAAAATTAACCCTAAGAACCATAATTGCTATTTCCCCAAATAAACCCTAACATCTGCGCAATTGGCATGTATGGTGGTGGAAGTGTAACCCGAATACCAAATAGAGTCGGGTATCGCGTTGAAAATATTTGGCTATGGTCGAATAAGAGTTTTTATTTATTTATTTATTTATTTATTTATAAATTATCCATATAAATTAGAATCAATAGACAACTTTATGACTATTTTACTCATATACGGGTTGACCCGATCCAAGCGGACCTGACCCGAATTAATCCGAACCTAGCTAACCGGAGTTCAAATAGGGTCGGGTCGGGTATTATTTTTAGTCTTGACCCGACATGAATTGACTAGAACCTGGCTAACACCCCTAAACACAACAATGAGGGCATGCTTGGTTTGTAGAGGGGAATAGCAATGGGAAAGGCAAAGGGAATATAAAGGGAATATAAGGATGCGTTTGGTTGGGGCAAATTGAGGGAATTTGAGAGGGTTTGAAATTAAAATCCCTCTAATATATGTGTTTGGTTCACAATAAAGATGTGGGTCCAAGAATTTTAATTGTATGAATAGTGCTAAAAGTGGGTCATTTTAAATTCCTGCCACATGAGAAGCATTTTCATTTGCTTAGAATTTTAAATGGCACAATTTATATATAAGGTAATCAAATTTATTACCCCCCAGTTAGTGGGTAATGACTCATTACCCAAAAGTGGGTAATGGGTGATTGCATTATGTTTTACCAAACATGATTATTGATTATCTTACCCATTTCTTATTCCCTATACCCCTTAACCAAGCACATCCGAGAAGCATGGGTTTTAAACTAATTATATGTGTCTAAGCTGTGATTCTCACGGATGTATAAGAGCAACTTTAACTTTTATTATTTTTAGTGATGAGTATAGATCTAGTGAGAAGAATTATTGAAATGAGAAGAATGAGAAACAATTGTGGCCACATATTTTAAATAATGAAAGAGAAATAATAGGGAGATGCATCTATTTTTGTGGGTGCATCTAATATTTGTGGTTGTAGTTTCTTCTCATTCTTCTCATCTTAATTATATTTCTCATTTGATCCTTACTCTTTTAGTGATATCTAAAATTATGTGTAAGCATGAGTTTATAATGCAACGACTTATGGTAAATATTTATTACTATTTTTATAATATTGTTTGCCGTTGAAAAACAGCACCCGAACATGTCGCTTCCAATTAAAATGGAAACAAAATGTCGAACTTGGCTGCAACCATGATTTCAACCTCGGTACTCATTTCCAACGACATATGTTGCAAAATCGGAAAATAAGCATCATATTTCGACATGGTAAACTTCGATTACCCCAAAATCACAAAATCATCATGCAAATTAAAAATCAAAAAACATCTAGCAAACCAAAGATGCCATGCTCTAGTTTATTGATGTGTTATTTTATATAGTCTAAAATTTATAAATAGTGATTTAACATATTATACTATCACTAATGGGCAGTGTAGCCGTTCAATTTTAGTTAGTTTGGTAAGTACAGATCATTCGCAATGAGTAGTTCAACCTAAACGCTAATGGATTTTCTATAGTTTAAAGAGTAAGATTAATTAAACTACTAAAAAGAAAAAAGAAAGTAAAATTAAACTAAATTATAGTTCGATCATGATCAATTAAAGATGAAAGTGCGCTACTAGGCAAAAGAGGGATCCTTTCACCATTTGGCCCCACCTCATGCGTTTCTCCCTTGCCCTCCATCTTGTTTCACGCGCCATGCACAAGCCCCAAAACAATATTCGGTGAAACCACAACCAAATTGTAAAAGCTGAGAAAACGGGCCCCACCCCCTCTATCTATCCTATCTCATTTAGTTTTATTTTTTTTTTAATTTTGTGTGTGAGTGTGTGTGGGATATTTAGTGGGGTATTATTTTTATAAAGTGGGTATTTAATGAAAGATGAAGTTAGAGGTTCCCTTACCCTCTAAAAGGTGAAGAGTGGTGAAGGAAAGTGAGAGGAGAGAGAAAGCTGATGTGGCGCTGATGTGTATGGTNGACAATTATCCGAAAAGTATAATCAAGCAAAAGACGCTCAAACGGCTTGTTACGAGGCGCGGAGGAAGAGGGAGGAAAAGGCGTTCGAGAAAGAAGCTGCGGCGTTGGAGTGGCAGGATATGCAGATGCTAATGCTCGATCCAAACACGGTTACTGACCCGGTTAGAGCCGAAGTAATTCGCAAGAGACAAGCAAGAATAACTCAGAAATACCAAAGTCTCGACCGCGAAGATGACGCATAAAATGTTTAATTTTCATATTAGTATCGTATGTTTTTTTTTCGTATCGTATTTTCTTTTCCATATTCTATGCGTGTTTTTTTTTTCTCGTATCGTATTTTCTTTTCCGTATTGTAAGTTTTTTATTCGATGAAATAAAATTAGTATGTTTTGTTATTTTTTTAGTATTTGTGAAATGAATTTAAATTATTTAATGAAATGGATAAAAAAGTAAATGTGTAAGAGGTGGGGCCCTAATGGGGAAGTTGAGGTTTGTTGTTTGGTGAGGGGGTTTTGTTGTTGATAGTTGAAGTTGAGGTGTTTGGTGATGTGACAGAAGTGGACCGAATGAGGAGGCAAGCTTCCCCAACTACACCTAATGCTCCTCTAATCCTACTACATTTTATTGATCCGTTTATTTGTGCGACTTAATCAGTTACGTTTGTGGACATCTAATGTAAACTAAACCGAGGGCCGGTCGCACATAGCTCTGTTTACCAACTGACACAACATAAACACAAACACAAACACATAAAATCATCTACTATCTTCCCCCAAAATTAACCCTAAAAACCCTAATTGCTACTTCCCCCCAAATTAAATTAACCCTAATATCTGCGCAATTAACATGGATAGTGGTGGAAGTGTAAAGAAACCAAGAGGGAGGCCTCGGCTTGCTGATGTTGGTATGTTAATAATGCTTACTTTGATAAATTTTCAGCTTTTTAAAATTAGTATATATAAGCATTGTAATTTAATTTTATGATTAAAATGTCTTTCACAGAGACGACTGCGAGAGAACTCCCTTTATCCGTGCATACAGTTGTGTCTGATGACGACCTGTTAAGCGAAATCTTAGTTAGGTTACCTGTTCTCTCACTTGTTCTCTTTAAATTCGTATCCAAACGTTGGCTATCTCTTATAAAAGATGCTGCTTTTAAGTAGGGAGGTTGTTCTATACAATTTCGTGTTAAAAACTTTTCGCAAGCTTCCTGAATCGGAGTCCATGTTTTCCAAAATAAGATATCATCCTGTTGATAGCTTTCTGTTCACTGCATCTTTTGCTAGTGTGTGATGAAGCTTTTAATATCAGGTATGATCTTTGTATCTTATGTTGTCATGTCACTAGTTGCTTCGTTATTCTGTTGAGGCTGTCTTGTATGAACTATTGCTGCTATGATTTAGTGAAGCTGATAAGTGCCTCCAAAAACATGTTGACCAAGTCTTTAGGAGGCAACTGCCATTATTTGACGCGCGAAGACCAAATACATATTTCATGTTTTAATTCAATATAGACGTTAGTGTGTATGTGCATGTATAATTTTAGCCTACTATTGATCGACCACTATTGCATTGTTTCCCATGTTTCTCATCTAGTCCTAAACTTCGGTTTACTCATTATTATGAAATCATGCATTTGTTCTTTGGTTATTTAAGCTGTCATTTAGTATGGAATAAAATAGAACAGAATATTGATCAAAGTTTAGTCTTGTTTCTTTTTTGATTTTTTGGATACTTGCTAAGTTGCTAACTCAATTAGCTACTTATCTTGGGAGATTGACCTACTCTAAATGGTGTCTATCAGAAGCCCATTTTAGAGCATTTAAGGTCTGTATCTCCCATGGCCAAAGAGACATAATAACTAAAATCAACTTAAAACAATGGTCGTTAGTATTAACTCTCATTTTGGACCATTAGGGTCTGTATCTCCAACTTCGTAGTTAATAGAGGTGGTATGATCTCAGATTCTTGTAGGTTGTTGAGCACCATTACCATATCTCTAAACTCTTTTTATTTAAAGAATGTATCTCGGTGGCAAAACTGAGTGCTTAGGAGCAATTTTTTCTGTTTAAGTTATATAATGTGAAGTTATGGCCTACATTATAATGAAAGAACGGCCTCCATAGAGTTTAATCTACGCTAGTTTATTAGTAATTGGGATAAGTTACCTAATTATTTCGTTGCAATATAAAGTACATCGTTACAAGCATCATATTTTTGAATATCTAAGTTGGTATCGTATCGAAATATTAGTGCCTCTTCACTAAACATGTTAAAGTTGCATCAACATGTAAACAGTAAAAAATAGTATGTGGAATGTGGTTCAAATGGGTCGTTATATTTAACTTTAGATACTGCTGGATACGTTTAATTTGGATTTTCTCATCTTACTTGTTCAGTTTCGTGTACGCTTTTTGTGATTTATCCTATTTCGATTGGTCTTTCTTTTATGGTTGCTTATGCAAATGTGGGTATTTGTGTATCCCATGTCTTGCTTCTATCATACCTTCAATGAATCCTGGTATTGAGCAGTTTAGAAGAACCATTAGCTTAGTGTTTTCATTTGATGGGAGAATTTATTTTCTGTACCTTGTTCCCTGTTCACTTCCGTGGTAAATTTTCGGTTTCTATCATTACTTATGTGTTGTATGAATTTGTGGTTCATATGATAATTCTAATAATTTCTAGGTAAATTTCCGGTTTCTGTGTATAATTTCCTAAATTTCCATACTGCTCTGTAACAATGACTTTGTAAGCAATCTTACTTTAAAATGATGCCAATACTTTAGTCATGTTCTTGTATTCTTCTTTGATGACACTATTGGTAGCTATATATAATGTCGAGCTTCACGCATTCTGCTTATTAATGTAATAGTTGATAGGAAATAGTAACGCATCAACAAGATTTACCAGCCAGGAGTTTGCAGTTTGTTACAAACTGAATTTGGGTTCACAACCCCAAATAAAATTCTGTTGCTTTGTTTCAATTTGCAACACCTTATGCCCTAAGCAACGAGTTGGTTTAATAACACCTCCGAATCAATTTAAAAAGAGAAATGATACATAGACCTAAAAATAAACCTAAAAGTGGACCTAAAAACATGTGGAATGATCCTGATGGCTGCAGATAGGGACCCACTTATTTAACAACCCATCAGGATTATGCCACATGTGTTTAGGTCCACTTTTAGGTCTATTTTTAGGCCTATGTATCATTTCTCATTTAAAAATCATGGTCGAGACTAATTAGCATCCTACTATCGAAGAATTATACGGGACTCATAAGTCTGTTACAAGTAAGCTTACTGATATGCATTTCACGTTCTGAACATGAAAGTAAATGCAGTAGAGGAAGGGACTTTGCATCTATGGAATTTTTCTATATCTAATTGGTAAAAGATGATGGTTCTGATTAAAAAAAAAAAAAAAAATGTTATGAGAACTTGTAACTAAGAAAACTGTATTTTTGACTCGTAATCGATCTATTCGCATCGTGAACATGTAACTAGGGTTTTCCCAGTTTGGTTCATTTATATTTGACTCGTAATTGTGTTGCGATATTTTGGTTTTTTTTCCTACTAAAATAAACTTCATCAATATGTTGGGTTGGAATTGTTAGACCCGTGTTCTTTACTTGTAAATGTATGTCCTTGTAACTGTAAAACGCCTAATGGGCATTTAGTTCATAGTTTACACATAGTTTATCTGTTGAGTTTACATATCTTTTATATAATAAAACAAAACCCCTATTGGGAATTTTCATTTCAAAAAAATTGGAACCATACCTTATTTAGTAATAATTTTATTTAAAAAAAAGATTATTTTCTTTTTAAGTAACATTTTATATTTATCCATAACACAAGTAGAAGATAAATACAAAAAATATAGATAAGATATTAAAAAAAAAAAAGATTATTTTCTTATTAGGTAACATTTTATATTTATCCACAACACAAGTAGAAGATAAACACAAAAAATATAGATAAGATGCAATTAACAATAGGATTAAAATTTTTAAATAATTATTTCAAAAAATTAAAAAAAAAACCCGCGCGTGCGCGGGTATTATAACTAGTTGGGTTTATAAGCTGAAATTCTCAGTGTTCTGTTGTGGTATTAAGCTTACTAATTAATATGCATTGTCATTGCAGGTCGTGAAGATGAAGATACATGCAGTAGGGGGAAGATACATCTCATCTATGAAATTTCTCGCTAATTGAGTTGTACATTGGCTCGTAGTATTGATAATTTCTTAATCTTATTTTGTCTACAGTTGACTAGTTGTTATCTATCATCTTGGTCTTTTAACATTTGACTTCTAATTGGCACCTAGTCTCAGTTTGGTTCTTTCTTTACGTAACTATTCAGAATCCTGCTTGTGTGTTGGATATAGTCTATTCTTGTTCTTGACTTGTACATATGTCTCCCTGTACTTCTAAATACCTAAATGGTGTTTGGTTTACGGGATTTTGGTGGAATAGGAATTGAAATGCAATTTCGCAACGTTTGGCAAAATGGTACAGTTTTAACTTCAAATTGACTACCTGAAGTTAACTCTCCTAATCAACTATTAACTTGTATTTAGTAGGAATTTGACTTACCAAAGTTTTATAACACATTTTGCTTAAACGTTAGGCTAAAATCAGATTCAGTCACTCTTGATGCTTAACTTTATAACTAGTTTCAGTTTGGTTCTTTTTCGACAAAACTATTCAGAATCCTGCTTGTATGTTGGATATATTCTATTCTAGTTCTTAGCTTTTAAATATATCTCGCCGACATCTAAATCCCTAAACGGTTTTTAGTTTGTGGGATTTTGGTGTAACAGGAATTGAAATGCAATTCTGCAAGGTGTTCAGCTGGCAAAATGGTACAATTTTAACTGCAAGTTGACTACCTGAAGTTAACTCTCCTACTAACCAACTAATTAACTTGTATTTATTAGAAACTGACTACAAGATGTTTTATAACGCATTTTGCTTAAAATTAGATTCAGTCACTCTTAATGCTAACTTTATATAGCATTTGAAAGTATTTCTGTAAAAGATAGGCGCCTAGCGTACGTGATGCATACAAATTTTCCTTTGCGCCTCATATCTTAGAACCTTATCGCAACAAATCTTATCACACTTTCTAAAACCTATACTCAATTACTCGATCATTGTGTATCGAAATACTACCCTTTCAGAGTAAAAATGAGCAACCAAGGTCGAAGAAAAACTGTGAAAGCGAAAGCACGAACAAAGTACAAACTCACATTGTTTTGTTACAGTTAATGCTTCATTGAGCAATTTATCACAAATGTGTCTAGATGTTATGCAATATGATGCTTTATTGAGCAATTACAAGATTATTACATCTGTGTTCAGAAATAATAAACTTAGTGGGTACCAAGCTTAATGATTCATATACAATAAAAGAAAGAGACACACGATCTATGGAATTTTGTTAAATGTCATCAGTCACTATGTTCTCAAGTTAATGAAAAGGGTGAAAGAAAGTGAAAATCAAGAAATGCAAAAAAGCTCATGTTCTCAAGTTTATTTTTATTATTATTTTTTTTAATAAGGGAAGTGAAAGTAATGGAGTGAAAGTTGAAAGATTTTGCCTTTAAACTTTCACCCCACTTCTAGGGTGAAACACCACTTTACTCTTTCTCCATTTCTTTATTTCCTTTTTCTTTACTTCACTTTCAGTTTCTTCTTAATTTTTTTTTTGAGAACGCAGTTTAGTGAGTTTATTTTTAGTTTATGATTGGGAAAAATGATTATGAGAAGTTGTACATAAAATGATGAAATCCTCCTTTTAAATAGGTAAGTTACCCATCCATTCCTCACATCTCCATTTTGCATCGTTAAATAGTCCTTTTTGACTTTTTGCCTTTAGTCTTCCCATTTGACTCTTTCCTATCGACTTTTATTCCAGTTAACTCGTCTACATACCAAACACATAGTAGTACTCTTTCTTCCCAAAATATAACATCGATCCTCCTTCTGGTCTCTTCATCATACGTGATCAGAGAATCAATGTATATGGTTTCGCACCATTGGATATCAGAATTCCACCTCGGTTGCAAAGTACTACCTTTAAACCTGAGTTTGGTAGTGGTCATAAGGTTACTGTTTTGCAGTCGTGCAATGGTTTATTTTTATGCACTCCTAAACCCGACTGTAAATATTGCGTATGCAATCCAACCACCAGTATGTTTAAGATGCTTCCAGAACCCCTTTATCATGAAACGAACCGACATAGTTTTGTAAGTATGGCTTTTGATCCTACCAAATCACCTCACTACAAAGTCGTACATGCCACAGACATTGGTGGTGACTATCCTACTTACTCCTATCGGATACAAACTTACTCTTCGGAAAGTGGCATTTGGAGTACTATTTGCAGTCGCAGCGATCCATGTGAACGTGTGGTGTTTGAAATATTGGGATGATGCTATTCATTGGCTAGGTGGTGGTTATGGTGATTCTGTGCATTACAAGCTAGACTTGGTGAATAAAACCGGTGTTCTAACGATAATACAACTCCCTGTAACCATGGATAATTATTGCGAGTTGTATGAGTCGCGTGGTTGTTTACTTCTTCTTGGTATGGACGAGACTCACTCTGATCAGCTGAATGTTTACGAGATGAGGAATGGGGATTCTGAATGGTCATTAAAGTACTCTGTTAATCATTCGAGGATTAGTTTAGGTGGCGTCAAGTGTATTGCTATGGGAGAAAGAGAAGAGGATTCATTTATGGTGATAAGTTTAGATGGCGATAATGTAGAGGTTGTTCTATACGAGTTCGTGGCAAAAACTTTTCGCGGGCTTCCTGAATGGCAGTTGGTGTTACCTGAATATAAATATGCATCTATTGATTGCTTTCTGTTCACTGCATCTTTTGCTAGTGTGTGATTATGCATTTTGTATCAGGTATGGTCTTCTTATCTTATGCTATTATGTTGAGGCTATGACTAAAATAATAATCGTAAGTTAGTATTAACTCCCATTTTGGTTATTTTCTTAATAGAGGTGGTTCAGTTTTTTAAGCATGAATTCATAGAACCTAACCCCAATGCCCAAGTCATACATACATCATAAATCTTGCATTACTCTGCCAAGTCTGTTTAAGAAATATTCTTGGCATATGTCTAAACTATTTTTATTCTAAGATTGTATCCCTGTTGTAGAACTGAGTGCTTAGGAGCAATTTTCTCTGTTAAAGTTATATAATGTGAAGTTATATAATTTAGTTTAATTTGTGTATTAGTAATTGTGATACTTTACTGGCTTATTTTGTTGCAATATAAAGTACATTGTTACAAGCATCATATTTTTGAATATCTAAGTTAGTCTCATATCGAAATATTAGTGCCTCTTCACCAACATGTTAAAGATGCATCAACATGTAAAAAGTACAAAGTACAAATGGGTTGTTATCTGCAACTTTAGACACTGCTGGATAGGTTTAATGTGGATTTTCTCATCTTGTTCAGTTTCATGTAAGCGTTTTGTGATTTATCCTATTTTGCTTGGTCTTTCTTTTATGGAAATTTGGGTCTTTGCGTATCCCATGTCTTGTTGCTGTCATACTCATACCTATAATGAATCCTGGCATTGAGCAGTCTAGAAGAACCATTAGCTTAGTGTTTTCATTTGATGGGAAAATTTATTTTCTGTACCTTGTTTCCCTGTTCAATTTCCATTGGTAAATTTAGGTTTATATCATTACTTATGTTTTGTATGTATTTGTGTTTCATATGATAATTCTCATAATTTCAGGTAAATTTTTGGTTTTTGTGCATTTCCTGAATTTCCATAATGCTCTTTAACAATGACTTTGTAAGCAATCTTACGTTGAAATGATGCCACTACTTTAGTCAATTGCTTGAATTCTTCTTTGATGACCCTATTGGTAACTACACATTATGTTGAGCTTCACGCATTGTGCTTATTAATATAATTGTCAAAAGAAAGTAGTAACACTTCAACAAGATTTACCAGGAGCTTGCTGTTTAATACAAACTAAATTCGGGATCACAGCCCCAAATAAAATTTCGTTGTTCTGTTTCCATTTGCAACACCTTATGCCCTAAACAATAAGTTTGTATAATAACACATTCGAATCAATTTAAATAACTACTCAGTAGCCTGCTATTTAAGAATTATACAGGACTCATAAGTTTGTTACAAATGGCTGTAAAAGTTGTGAACTTACTGCGTACTTAAGCTTGCAGATTTACCTGCATTTCCTTTTCAGGTCGTGAAAGATGAAGATACATGAAGTCGGGATAGAGACATGTCATCAATGGATTTTCTTGCTAAACGAGTTGTACATTGACTCGTAGTAGTGATAATTTCTCATTCTTAGTTTGTCTGCAGTTGACTAGTTATCTATCATCTTAGTCTGTTAACGTTTGACTTCTGATTGGCACCTGGACGCGTCTCCCCCGGACTTCTCAGCGTCCTCACTAAGGTCAAGAAGAAACAAAAGTTAGACAATAACTTAACAAAGGTTTATAACAAATAAACAATTTACTTACCCCATCTCCAACTCAGCAAAAGATGGCCCCTCCTCAGCCTCAGAACGCGGCTTCTTGGAAGACCCCTCGCCATCACTAGCCGCCCTCTTGCGCTTTAAATGGAGACCCTCCTCCATTTCTTCGTCAGATTCTTCCAACTCTATGTACACAGAATTGGGAGGAGGCTGCGCAACAACGGGTGCCTGCTGCACAGGAGGAGCCACCTCCTGTATGGGCGCGACTACTGCCGTAGCAGGGGAGCCCTCAGGCTCTGGAACAACCAGATCCACGACGCGTCCCTCCGTCTCCTGCAAAATGGGCTCCTCATCGTCTCTCCGGGGACGTACTCCAACCGTCACAGATTTGGGCATCTCCAAGTCGACGACGCCAAACAGATCCATCTCTGCGCAAAACAATGGACAACAAAGCTAGTTACATAAAGTATGACAAATGAAGAAAGCTTACGCTACTAACGACAGAAAGAAGCAGGATGAGCACCCACCCGAACCATCCACATCCAAAAATGTGGGAACGCAAAACTCAGGCTCGAAGTAGTTGCGACTGATGCCCATGTGCACCAGGAACTCTTCTGGATATGGTCTGATGTGGAGGCGGTTCGCATTAATAATGGCCGCATGGTCCGGGTCGTACCAAGTATCGAGGGGGCGCTCATCCTTTGGTAAAGACATCTTGGTATGAAACGGGAAATTAGCTGGGAAGACGGCGGCGTCAACCCAGAAAAATTTCTCCCTCCAATCCCTAAGTTTGTCCACCTTCTTCGCATAGCACTGAAGATCACCTATGCGCTTAGAGAAGGTAACCCACCCGTTTAACCACGACGCGCGATAGAACGCGCGGAACAAGTGGAGGGTGGGGGGAATCGCTAGCAAGCGACAATTCACCTCGAAATTGGAAATCTTCCCAGCGCCAATGCAATGCAACTGGGAGATATGGAGTTCGTAATAATTGAGGATATCCCTCAAAAATACGGTAATGGGCACGCGCTGGTTCGCCCACTCGAAGAAGCGCGTGTATAACCCTACCTTCCCTATGGGGAAGTCCGCAATGGTGTCGTTTGGACTCGGCACCTCTGGGTGCAGGTCCAAAGGGATAAAATAATCCGAGGTGAACTCCTTCAGTTCATCCTCGGTTATGTCGGAGTGGCAGTCATGTAGTTGAAGGACCATTTTTCGTATTTTACAGTGGGCGCACGCGCTAATTACCTAGCGTGTAGGAAGGTGATTGCAAGGGAGGCTTGGAAAGTTTTTTGAAAATGGAGATTGAAACGCTTTTACTGTGATAAACACAGTAAAAGTGGAGAGGGGTTATATAGTTTTCTCACCCACCACAGATAGCTGACACGTGGATCCCACTAACTCGAACCGTGTGGCTGGGAGTTGTAACGGTACAGGACACGTGGATAGCCTCTCCACTTCCCGAGGTACGTGAATTGCACTTTTTTAGACTAGGTGCATTACACGCGTGTTTTGGCGGTTTATTTTCGAATTCTTAATATTTTCGAATTCTTCCCGCGCACGCGTTGGAATAATTTTGACATGGTTCGAGTCTAGCATCCGCAGGTTTTACCCTGCGCATACTAGACTGGGGGGGACATGATGACGTATAGTCTCCACTCGGGTCACGGACCCGATTAGTAAACAATACTAATACCTAAGCCCACTACGCGTGGGCCGGTTTGACAATAACTGGGCTACCAGTTACACGGTTTTGGCCCACGAGGCCCAAGCCCAAAGATTATTTATGGATGTGATAAAGATATCTCCTAATTATAGGGTGTATATCAAATACCCGCGATACGCGGGATACACCAAGGTTTGAGGAACACGAAACCAACAAGGATTTCGTGTCTATATATAGAGGGCATCACAACGCTCAGAGGTACGACTTACAAACCCTAACTCTTCACAACTCTAAAACACGATTACTTACTCTCACGCCGGAGGATAATGGGGGGAAACAATCCCTCGATAAGCCTAACGGTGTTTGTTGCTTTCTTAGTGCGCAGGTCTCAAACAATATCATCTAATTGATACGAGGAAATGAACCCAAACAAGGAACGCCCAACTTTTGTATCAACAGTTTTCATTGCTGGTTTTTTTACTTGCTGCGTATCCATATAACTAGTCTACTTAGCTGAATATTCTGTTCCAAGTGAAGTTCTTATGTAAAGTAGTCAAAGCTTAATATGCAGAGTTTGCATTTGTTATCTTCATAGATTTTGCTAATGAGAAATCAATATTTTGGGTTTAGAAAACATCAACAGTACACGTAGAATCTAGTAGCAGGTTTAAGATGATATAAAGTTGTGATATTAGGTTCCATGAAGGTTGTGTTTCTTATGGTTGACTTCTTATTTTGGCGCAGACCCCAACGACATTAGATATTCTTCGATTGGAATTGTGGCAGTTGTTGATGGACATAATGGATTAGTTGTTAGGATCAAATATAGTAACATCAATCATTGTAAGATCAATTAAAAAATACACATTAAAGTAAGTCAGGTTAACAGAAAACAGAGAAAGTACCTGTTAAAATACTTGTAGTTATTTATGTGTTCTCTTTTTGCGCCTCTCTCACAGTTATTCCTTTAAGCACTGATGGGTTCAGTAACTTCTTTATACAACTTCATTTCTTCAGGTGTGGCAGTTGAAGGTGGCGTATGGCAAACAAGATGTACCTTCTTCTTGGAACTATTGGTCTCAGTCTGGATTGTTTCGGCCATTGTTTCACATTTATTAAACGCTTTCTTCTGGATTGTTCCAACGATTGTTATTGCAATGAATTAGTGATCTTTTGGTTGGATGTACCTTTTGTAGTCAAATTTGTAAATTGGATCTCTGTTATTGCAATGATAAATTGGATCTCTGTTAGTTGTGTTGAATCTATGTTATTGCGTTAAATTAGTCGATTTGCAGTTTACTAGTTTGCAGCAAACTACAGGGATTATAATGTAAAATTTGAAAAGCTGGAGGGTAATATATGTAAATTTTTAAAAATGACAGTGTTTTTGGTTGTCAACACCATAAAGTGTGGGGTTATTTTGATTGTCCACATTTGAAAGTGTGGAGTTTTTATGGTTGTCAACATTTAAAAGTGTGGAGTTTTATGATTGTCCGCACTCACCTTTGTGCACTTCTTAAGGCCTTTCCACATTTTTAAACGTGTAATTAGAGATTTTATCCACACTTTTTAGTGTGAGAGTCAAGTAATGTATCCACATTTATAAGAGTGACAAATTTTGTGACGCACAAAATCTCCACACATGATCCAAATGTGGACTTTAAAATTTTACGCACTCTTAGGTGTGGAGATATCATCATTTAAATGTGTAAAAACATGCTCTGTTTTGTAGTGAATGCTAATATGCAATTAGACAATTTTGAAACGATATGTTTATCATTAAAAAAAAAAAATATGTAACTTTAAACTTAAATGTATGGACATAATGAGTAATAATATTATTAAATTTACATGACGCTAGCCCGTCCATCGGACGGGTCATGCGACTAGTATAACTAATAAGTGAACAAATAAAAAGTTACCATTGGGAGCGTAGTAAACATAAAGATAAGGGCACTCTTTTGTAATACTAAATAATAAAAGAACTTAAAGTGACATTGTTCAAAAGAAAAGTCGGTTCGTTATTTATATACATGGTACGCTTTTTATTATATCGCATGGTTTCAAAAAAGTTTGCTTATATAAAAGGGGACGACAGTTGTTTTTTTTTGGCGCATTAGTCGATATTTGTTTAAATTTCTTATTCTGATGGCAAGAATGGACGTTAAGGATCACAAATCGATTAAAATCGAAAAATATGCAGAAGATAGTATAGAGTTGGATTTAGAAGAAGTAGTCGATGACGAAGAAGAAGATTGTGAAGAGTTGCAATTACCAAGGCCTACAAGTTGGATTGATCCCGAAACTGGTAATGTGGTGCAAGGGTTCGAGGTTTTTTCCCTCAAATATGAGTCTCATGTTCGACCATATAATAATCATACAAGACGAGGAGATGAATTCGATGTTTGCCCCATTTGTCATAACCTTTGGACTACTAAAGGAACCCATCAACTCTGGTAAAGTCTGTTCTATCCTAAGTATTTGATTGATTTGGCAACATTCCTTAAATATTGTAGAATGCTTACTTTCTTAATTATGTTGTGTGATGAGTGATGACTTATTGCAGTTGTCTTCCTTGTGGGCATATGTATGGATTGTCATGCATAGAGACATGGCTTCAAACCGGTAGCTCTAGGACTCGGAAGGTGGGTTTTTTCCGTCTTGTCTGACTATAATTCTAATTCACTTTTATCCAAACTATTGATTCTAACAAGTCAAATTTGTCTTTATTATTTGTTTACCAACAGTGCCCTCTATGCAAGGCCTTATGCACATTGAAGGATGTTAGACTTCTTCATACAAGTCGCCTTCGCATTCCTAATGCTACTGCCGCGGCTGATCAGATTGTTGCGGATCAAATGGTAATTAATCTTTTTGTTATAGATAACAGCCTTTACTTCTTTCTTAAATACGCGCGTGCGCAGAAATTCAATTTCAAAATCTCCGAAGGATGTCCATAATTTCTTTCATTTAATTGCAGGCATCCAATAGATGCTTTCCATACAGCTCGGCCGGTGTTAATGCATATATAGATTATGAATTAGGACGGATTTTGTATGCATCGAACAAAAGGAGTGATGTTTTAAAACGACGGGCTGTTGTTTTGAGACCGCAGAATGTTGCAATGAAACGTCAGAGCAAATTCCTGAACCTAAAGGCACATGCAGAAAAACAGGCCAAGTCACTGGAACAGCGGGCTGGTGCAATGGGACGGGCTGATGCATTGCGATGCCAGGCCGATGTATTTGGCCGGCTAGCAGATAAATATCTACATAAGGCGGATGCATTCGGCCGGTGTGCTGATGCATATGGCCGACGGGCTGAAGCATTGGTTAGGCGGCTTGAAAAATTTGATGCAAGTATCGTGTTTATTAGACAACGCTTTAGGGAACATCGTGGTTTAGTATGACAGGAAGAAACTGAGCGATGTGATGCAGCAGCTACTTCTCACCGACCCTAATATTATACATCAACATTATGATAACTTTGTATGTTTTCTATTTATGTAGTTCCCTTTTCTGCGAGCAAGTTTGAACTTGAAAATTGGACATGCCGTTTAGAAACTTGCGTCAGTCATTTATAAACTTGCTTCTGTGTTATATTTGTTATGGCAAAGGCAGAACTCTTATTGGACGAAGTTTAATCGCAAATATTTTAGTTACCTGGTTTTCCTGCATTTTAGGAGTCCATGCATGTAGATTTTCTTGCTTTTCTGCTTTTACGGCTTATGTTCGTCTAGTTTCTTTTTGTGTTTCCTATATGTTTTGGATGTTTGCGCTTTTCTTTGATGGCTTTTTTTTGCTTCTAGGCTTGTTTTATTCTTTACCTTCGTATGTGTTTTTGCTTTAATGCTGTTATTTGTTATATTGTTTTATCTCTTTATATATGCCTTTTGAAATATGTTTTTTATGAGTTTCGAGTGCCTTATTACCGGGGAACTTTTGGTCTAGTTTGACCAAGCCCATGACCAAATATGTTAACCAAAATCTTGGTGGGATCGATGTTAATTTTGTTAAAAACATTTTATTTTTCTTAAACGCACATCATCTTTACAAAATGTGTTTGTAGTATTGTTTAGATTATCTTAAGTGCATCCTATCACTTCTTATCTTGGTTCCATCCTAGTTTGGATGTGGAACTTTCGATTGATTATTTGATAATTATATAAAGTCAATTCAGAATAATCAGAGTATTCCTTTTGAAAACATGAATCCAAACTCCATTTCAACAACAAGCACTTTTTTTTTTCTTCTTTTCATTTCACGAGTATTTTACGACTAAATTACCATTCGTTGAAGTATTTGAGTCGTTTGTGTCAAGCTAATATAAAAACAAGTAAATGAATAACGATAAAAAACTCATACTCACAAAATATAAGTTCATTTTGACCTTTTCAAAAGAGTACATAAATAAATAAATAAAACTTTACTTGGTATGTCTCAGTGTGAAAATAAACTCAAACTCATAAATTAGTCGACAAAAAGCAAAAAAATATATATAAAAATTAAAAAATTGTTAAACAACAAATACTTCGATTTTACCCGTCAACCAAAACCAAACCTAACTGCCATTCTTATTTTGGGGAAGGAACATAATTTTGATGTCTAAAAATATGATTAAACTTGTGTTTAAATTAACATGTCAATGATTTATTAGTCTTTGAAGAAATAAAAGAGTGTCAAACCCGACCAATGGACACTACTAATACCCAAGCCCATCACGCGTGGGCTATCATAATAACAATTTGGTCCCACGAAAGCCCAAACTCAAATATATTATTTATGGTCTTGATAATCATCTCTTATTTATGGGTTAAAGATCAATAGACCGTATAAGGCGAGATACGCCGAAGAGTAAGGAACACGAAACCAACAAGGATTTCGTGTGTATATAAAGAATATCACGGCTCTCATTGTGGTATCATCTAAAAACCCTGACTCTTCACTATAACCCTAAAACCGATTACTTACTCTCACGTCGGAGGATAATCGTGGGAGACAATCCCACGATAAGCCTAACGGTGTTGTTTGCTTTCTTAGTGCGCAGGTCTCAAGCACTAAGATCCAATTGATACGAGAACAGGAACCCAAACAAGGAACGCCCAACTTTTTTATCAACACCTATTAACCAAAATCAAACACTTGTCACACACTAATTCACTCGAACCATCAACCAAAACCAATCACTCAGCTAAAAAAATTAATTTTTTTTACAGTTATCATTACTAAGGGGGTGTCTGAGTTAGCTTGTTTATCCACTTTATGAGCTTATTTGATTCTGTAAAAGCCGATATAAGCTCATTCTTTGGAGCTTATCAACATTACCTTAAGCAAATATGCTCAACTAGATAATAAGCTCTTAAGAATGAGCTTATATCGTCTTTTCCAAAATCAAATAAGCTCATAAGTCGGATAAATAAGCTAATCCAAACACCCCCTTATTAATTACTTACAAATTTCTTACCTTTATATAAATCCCATCTTTTTTTTCCTTTGTTTTTTTATTATTTTTTTTTTTACTTGTCTCACAATTATCATTACTAATGGCGTGTTTGGGTTAGCTTGTTTATCCACCCTATGAGCTTATTTGATTCTGTAAAATCCAATATAGGTCATTCTTTGGACCTTAGAGCACAAGGTGCAGTCGGCTGTGGAGCTCGCCGATCTGAGCTGGCTACCTCCAACGGCGAGCCGTGCCTCGCCACCACACCTTGTGAAGCTCGCCGTTCTTCGTTGTTGGCATCCTCTTCATCCTCACGACGAGGTGCTTGTCTGACACTCTATTTTTTTTTCTTTTTTCTTTTTTCTTTTTTCTTTTTCCATTTCTTTCGGGGTTATTTGTTTGTTATTTGTTTTTTTTTAGTTTGTTTGTATATTTTTAAGTGTAAAAAATGTTTCTAAACTTTGTTAATTGTTTTGTAAATATGTAAATGCAACTATAAAATAAACATATGAGTGCCTTTTATTTTAGAACAACGATTACGACGACGAAACTAAGAAACGGAAATTAAAAGCCCTAAACAACGCTACGATAATGCTAATAATACTACGAATCAGTAAAACGAATCATCAGAAACCCAGCCCTCGTTACTCGAAGCACTCGAATCGTCCTCAATTGATGGCACACGGGGCAATCCATTTTGTATTCGCCATGCACAACGACGTCTTCTTCGAGCCTGTTTTTCTATTGTAAACCTTAGCTTTAAGCTTGATGCTCAAGTGTTTCAGTTATTTCTAAGTTATTTCAATAAAAGAAATCAAGTTGTTTTGTTCCAAATTCCAGTTTATACCATTTGAGTTAAAAAATCTCAATTTCAGTTATGGTTGTTAAAGTTGTTAATCAGTGTTTGTTTAAGTCCATTTAAGCTTGTTTATAAGCTTTCTTAAGCTTTCAAGTCATTTAAGGCAATTTATGGTAATAAATCAAAAATACTTAAAAATATAAAAAATATAGGTGAAAAAAATAAAAATCATGCAACAATGGTGAAAGATTGCTAGAGCACTGTGAATTAAGGATGGCAGTGGGTTAGAGGCTTCATGGGAGCCAATAGGTGTGTGATTTGGTCCTTGGTTCTATGTACTGAGCTTGGATGCACCTTGTAAGCTTGTTTCTAAGTCCTTGCATTTTCACTGTTCCATGATATCTGCTTATGTTTGTGTTCTTGTGGTTTCTAAGTGTGTTTGAGTAATATTGTAGCTTAAAGTTGGTAGCTTGTTCATTGAAGCTCTTTGTGCAAATTTTTACTCTTGACTGCCTTAATTTAGCCTAATCTGTTTTTGCTTGTTCTTGTGCTTCTCTGTGTTAGATATCTGTGTCATTAGCTTTAATATTAATGACTTAATCTGGTTCAAGCCATAAATCAGTAGGTGTAAGGTTAAAAGTCAGCCTTGTAGTGTAATCTTGGTGTTAAAGGAGTGTTTGGATTTGTTGTATTAACTGTGTCAGATGTTGTTTGTGATGTTGTTCTTGTTTGATGCATGTTACAGAATGATATAACATCTCAGTGAAACAATAGAAACTAGTTACTCTTTGAAAAAAAGTGAAAATAAACCTTTGATCACATCTAATTGTTTCACTGTTGAAATTTCAAGATCCTTGATCATCATTTTGGCTACGTAGGTTGTTAATCTTGTTTAATATTGGTCTATTTCATCTTAGTACATCTTAATCAGTCAATAGATTAACCTTAAAGTTCATATTAGTCAACTCATTAGTGTAATATAAAAGTCAAATTTTCAGAAAAAAAGTTTTTGAATAAACTTTGGAATTTCGTGTAGGGTTTAATATTAAGCTTTTAGACTTGTGCTTTTAGAATCTTGTTATTTTGCTGCTTGTCTTTCTCATAGTATTTTTAATAATTTTTAGTTAGTTTGTTAAACTGCTTATTTGCTTCTTCGCTTTTAGCACTTTTTCAAAAGGTTGCCCTGTACCACCAGCTTTGGCCCATTTTCCATTGACCATAACTTGTTCAATTTCTAAGCCCTTTTTATAATTTTTGGTCCTATGGAAAGCTAGTTGTACTGTCTTGTTAGATATGTGCTTAATTGGAACATTTGAGCTTATCTTATTAGCTTAAATTGGCCTGGTAGTTAGCCCTTGGGACTGTTTGGCACAGTCCTCTATTTGAGCCTAAAATAGTTTTTGTCCATTTTTTTTTATCTACAATTAGCTTTCTTTTAGTAAACTCAGTAGTCCTAAATCCAATTTTCATCATACCATTTAGTTTTCAAGTATCCAAAGTAGTTTTNACTGTCTTGTTAGATATGTGCTTAATTGGAACATTTGAGCTTATCTTATTAGCTTAAATTGGCCTGGTAGTTAGCCCTTGGGACTGTTTGGCACAGTCCTCTATTTGAGCCTAAAATAGTTTTTGTCCATTTTTTTTTATCTACAATTAGCTTTCTTTTAGTAAACTCAGTAGTCCTAAATCCAATTTTCATCATACCATTTAGTTTTCAAGTATCCAAAGTAGTTTTTCCAAAAATTTTGTTGTTAACTGATTTTGTTACTTAGCTTGGGTAGAATCTGTTGTAGGCTTCTTTTATTGTTAACTTTGCTTCACTTTAGTCCTAATAGCATAAACAAATTGTGCACCATCTGGTCTGTGACTTTTGTGGGTCAAAAGCCCCAAATTGACCCATATTACCCACTGAATTGCTGTCAAAAAAAGAGCCCAAACAGCAGCAAAGTTTTTGATTTTTCATTTCTTTGTGTCTTGACCGATTGCTCTGAAATTTAGGTTGTAGCTTATTTTGTTACTTGTCTACTTACCAGTATTTTGAGTTTATTTTTAGGAATTTTTCTTATTAGATTTTTCAGGCCCCAAACTTGCCCCCGTTGTCATTTTTTCTACAGCCATTTAGAACTTTGCTTATTTTTGTCTTTGATTGTGCTTCTTTGTGCTTGTAGACTGCTTGTTTTTGTTCCCTCATAGCTTATTTAGGTCCCTCTTTAGATGCCCTTAGCTTATGAATAGCTTTTTAGTTTTCAAATTTTTTTTCTTTTAAGCTTACTTGTAAACTGCTTATGGTTTCCACTTTTTCTGTGCTTATTTGTGATTTTCAAGGAGTGTTGTAGTTTTAAATTTTGCTCATGTTCACGTGTTTAATCATTTTGTAAATTAAAATTTGAAAAAAAAAAAAAAAAAAAAAAAAAAAAAAAAAAAAAAAAAAAAAAAAAAAAAAAATCTCAAAGAGCTAAAAGCCAGGGGTCGAACACCTGACCTCTAACTCATACACAACAAAACACCACACACAAGTACCAGGCGCCCTAGGGTCTTTTTCATGTTATAGTTTGCACATTTTATTTTTATAGTAGAGTTAGACATTTAAGCTTATTTCCTTAATACACTGCTTATTATTAAGCTAATTGGTTGTTTCGTATTTTTCATAGTATTCTGTCATCCTTTAGTATTTTTTAGAAAAAGTTTTGTAATCTTCCAAATTAGCCTAGTAATTTTAATAATTTAAATTAGTTTAAATAGTTATTAATTAGTAATTAATTAATATTAATTAATTAAAAAGTCAAATTAATAATTTTCTTTTTCCTAAAATTTTCTTTTTCCTAAAATTTTCTTTTGTCATTTGGATTCCAAAAATATAATTCTTAAGTCCGTGGGATTTATATTTGATAGAATTCACTTTTTATTTTTGTACGTTTACGTTATTTGTTAATTTAAACGTACGTTTTCAGTTTCTTTACGTTTAGGTATCCTTGTTTCACGTGTTTGTTAATATTGTTCATTTGAGTCATTTCCACTCTCATTCATTAGCATAATCACTATTATCCCTTTCTAAGTCAAAATCACCCGATCACAGATCCGTTTAAATACCTTTACGCACCTTGTTGGGACTTTACGACCCAGGAAAACACTATACTCCTTGGTGCATTGGCCTAAGTTATTTGACTTTAGTTGACCAATATTCTTGGTTAATATAGGTTGACTGTTCAGAGCCAATCACCTACACAAAGATATTATCTTTTCCTTTTACTCTACATTAGTCATTTAATCAATCTAACGGAACATGTAAATTGCATAATACATGCTCAACGAATGATTTCTCTTGGTCTAAGTGGTGCTACAAAGTAAATTTTTGAAACTTAAGCTGTTAAAATTTAATTTTGTGATTCACATTGATTTCAAACTATTTACAGCGTAAGGGTTTCTAACGAACAAGGTGCTTGACAGGTAGAACCAACGCTCAAATTGTGCTTTCAGGTTATAATTAGGAGGCAATTAAAATGTATGTCAACCGCACATTTCGAAAAACTATTTAACGTAAACTAATACCATCAAAATATTAATTAACCTCCCCATCTTTAAATATGAATTTCAATTGAGTAATACTATCAAAAGAATAATTATAAGTCATGTGTATCTCTTTATTAATACATAAATTATAACTATAAAAGATAACTAATATACGTACATGACTAACTTTAAATGTAAATTACAAGTCATGCCCGCCCATCGGGCGGGCTTA
>LBNU01017359.1:73194-83349 GCA_014162995.1 Artemisia annua
CAAAATTACGAATTTTAATAAGTCTAATTTTAAATAATTATCTACTTTTTTTCTAATATGGTGGATCGGGTTTGTTCTCTTATTTTCGTCTCATTTTTCAATGAAAACAAAAATCGGATCGAGAAAGTCGGTTTTTCATATTTCTATAACTGAAATGTCGTTATTTTGCTTTGGATCAATTTTTTCCGGTTAATTCGCACCCCCCCCCCTTTATTTTATTTTATTTTATTTTATTTTTTTATTTTTTTGGTTTTCATTGAGTTTCTGATCACCTTCCAAGTATCAAGACTAACAATTTTTTCATTGTCACTTTAATTTATTTTTGAGTTAATTACAAATTTTGTCCTTTTAATTTATACGAAATGCATCTTTGGTCCATAAAAGTTAACGGCCGTTACTTTTTTTTGTTACGTGAGAAGGAAAAAACCGCGAATATGTGTAAATCACAATGATGAAATTTGTAATTAACTCTAATATAACAAATAAATGAAAAAATAAAAAGTTACCATTGGGAACGTACGTAGTAAACATAAAGATAAGGGCACTCTTTTGTAATACTAAATAATAAAAGAACTTAAAGTGACATTGTTCAAAAGAAAAGTCGGTTCGTTATTTATATATATGGCACGCTTTTTATTTTATGGCATGGTTTCAAAAAAGTTTGCTTATATAAAAGGGGACGACAGGTGTTTTTGTTTGGCGCATTAGTCGATCTTTGTTTAAATTTCTTATTCTGATGGCAAGAATGGACGTTAAGGATCACAAATCGATTAAAATAGAAAAATATGCAGAAGATAGTATAGAGTTGGATTTAGAAGAAGTTGTCGATGACGAAGAAGAAGATTGTGAAGAGTTGCAATTACCAAGGCCTACAAGTTGGATTGATCCCGAAACCGGTAATGTGGTGCAAGGGTGTGAGGTTTTTCCCCTCAAATATGAGTCTAATGTTCGACCAAATAATAATCATACAAGACGAGGAGATGAATTCGAAGTTTGCCCCATTTGTCATCACCTTTGGACTACTAAGGGAACCCATCAACTCTGGTAAAGTCTATTATATCCTAATTATTTGATTGAAATTCCTTAAATATTGTAGAATGCTTACTTTCTTAATTATGCTGTATGTGTGATGAGTGATGACTTATTATTGCAGTTGTCTTCCTTGTGGGCATATGTATGGATTGTCATGCATTGAGACATGGCTTCAAACCAGTAGCTCTGGGACTCGGAAGGTGGGTTTTTTCCGTCTTGTCTGACTATAATTCTAATTCAGTTTTACCAAAGTTATTGATTCTAAGAGTCAATTTTGTCTTTATTATTGGTTTACCAACAGTGCCCTGACTGCCCTCAATGCAAGACCTTATGCACATTGAAGGATGTTAGACTTCTTTATGCAACTCGCCTTCGCATTCCTAATGCTACTGCCGCGGCTGATCAGATTCTTGCAGATCAAATGGTAATTAATCTTTTCGGTACAGCTAACAGCCTTTACTTCTTTCTTAAATGAGCGCGTATGTGCGCAGAAATTCTATTTTAAAAATCTCGGAAGGAAGTCCATAATTTCTTTCATTTAATTGCAGGCATCCACTAGATGCTATCCATACAGCTTGGCCGGTGTTAGTGCATATGGGGATTATGAATTGGGACGGATTTTGTATGCAGCGGACAAAAAGATTGATGTTTTAAAACGACGGGATGATGTTTTGGGACAGCAGAACGTTGCAATGAAACGTCAGACCAAATTCCTGAATCTAAAGGCTCATGCAGAAAAACAGGCCAAGTCACTGGAACAGCGGGCTGGTGCAATGGGACGGGCTGACGCATTGCGACGCCAGGCCAATGTATTTGGCCGGCTGGCAGATAAATATCTACATAAGGCGGATGCATTCGGCCGGCATGCTGATGCATATGGTCGACGGGCTGAAGAACTGGTTAGGCGGCTTGAAAATTTGCAAGCAAGTATCCTGTTTTTTAGACAATGCTTTAGGGAACATCGTGGTTTAGTATGACAGGAAGAAACTGAGCGATGTGATGCAGCAGCTACTTTTTATCGACCCTAATATTATTCATCAACAATATGATAACTTTGTATGTTTTCTATTTATTTATTTACCGTGCGAGCAATTTTGAACTTGAAAATTGGACATGCCGTTTAGAAACTTGCATCAGTCATTTATAAATATGATTCAGTGTTATATTCGTTATGGCAAAGGCAGAACTCTTATTGGACGAAGTTTTATCGCAAATATTTTAGTTACCTGGTTTTCTTGCTTTTTAGGAGTCCATGCATGTAGGTTTTCTTGCTTTTCTGCTTTTACGGTTTATCTTCGTCTATTTAGTTTCTTTTTGTGTTTCATTTTTTTTTTCTTCTTTTATGCTTGTTTTATTTTTACCTTTGTGTGTGTTTTTGCTTTTATGCTGTTATTTGTTTGTATTGTTTATCTCTTTATATATGCCTTTTGTAGAAAACAATGAACCAAAACTTATTAAACACAAAACAAATTAGACTGAACCGAGCCAACCTTAGCTGTGGGAGATGTTTTGCTTATAACATAAAGTATAAGCTACTTGAAAAGAGATTTAAAACTAAATAACAAATAAAAGCGACAAAAGAAATGGAGTTGTAAACAATTGATGGAAAATGTATTCACTTAGATTCGATTCCCCTTAGACTTTGGATAACAATTTGATATAAGCAAAAGACAAGATTTAATTATATGGCGATTTCTAATGTAGAAAAGACTCCTCCGACAACCACCTCAAGTCATGCATTAAGTCTATTCAACTGATTAATGAGATTTAATGAAATATGTTTAATGGTTAAAAACATATAATGATAACAATAGTTGTCACTACTTGCAATCATGCACACACATTCAATTTAAATCTATTATCGTCTCAAACCCTATTACTATGTCTAGTCTCAAGCCTTAATCATTTAATTTCTCCATTGATCAAGAATAAATATCATACACATACGGATTGTCATCATAATATGCATATAATACCCACGGTGAGAAATAATAATAATTTTAATCAAACGTATATGGTTCTTTATTAAACTCAATAATCATCCATATAACCAATAATCAAATCACTAAAACATGTTATCCGTCATCTAGGGCTCATCTCCTCTAAGCGAATACTATTGATTTAGCCAAGCATAATAAAAAGAACAAACATAACAAGATTTAAATAAAGGTTCAACATGATATTAAAAATAATAAAAGTTCAAACCCAAATATAAATTGATGTTCTCGTGTTTGCGTCTGATTAAATGCCACCAAAGTTGTAAATAGCCCTTCGTACTATTTTTTTTCTTCCGTGCGTCACCAGTAGGCAGCCACCAAAAAGAGTAAAACCCTTTTTTTTCTTTATTCTTTTGTCTCTCGTGTATGATAATCTTTAAGCTGTCAGCCTCTCGAATGTGAAATATATATGGGATATTTACCCTTAATGCCTTTTTGTCCAAGCCAAATCTCACAGGCTTAAAGCCTTTTTCTTTTCTTCTTCTTGTTACCAGCCGAACAAATAAAACCCAAATAAATGGGCTTTTTGTCACTTGTTGCTGCGTCAAAATACCAGGCCAAAAATCCATCAATCACTAGGCTTTATTTCCAATTGTTTATTTAACCATTTAAGCCCAAAGAATGTAGTAACTAAGTCCAACCACGAGCTGATGTCTGCAGCGGATATTAACATGAGTTAACTCCAAATTTTCGTGCTTTTTATCATTTGAATTTGTAGCATTTTCTTTTCTCTTTACGTGGCCTTTTGAATCAACTAAAACGGACTTCGGACGAAGGAGCTATGACCAAAATGGTGCAACAATGTCCAAGCTTCCACTTATCTTTATTTTACTTCAATTCATGCGAATTTCCTTGTCTTTTCACCAATTGCTCTATTTTACCTATGATACAAAATAATGAATAAATAAGTACCATTTCTTATACAAACGTAATAAAAGAGCAATAAAAATGGGATAAATGATATATAAAATATGTATTAATTTGATCACATCACTGGTGATACTACACATATATTAAACATATCACTGGTGATACTACATATATATCAAGCATATCACTGGTGATACTACACATATATCAAACATATCACTGGTGATACTACACATATATCAAGCATATCACTGGTGATACTACACATATATCAAACATATCACTAGTGATACTACACATATACCATCAGCAAAAACATTTATTGTGTTTGTCTATTACAGTGAAAGGCACAAAAACCATCTTATACATAAAAAGTACGTAATTAATACCTTGGTGTAAAATCCAATAATGATCTTCATTCCATACTCAACATTAAACTCAGAAACAACACGAAAAATGCCAAGAACTCCATAAGCTTTTCTGGTAGCCGTGCAAGCATTTAAATAGAGCACCACAGAAAAGAATTCCAAGTACTGTAAGCTACACCTTAATTAATAAATAATAAGCAATATTACACTATAATTAATAACTTATCAGTAACTTATACTCACAGCTTATCCCCACAAACTTATTTTTCACCCTTATCAAAATGTCAAAAATATTATATAAGAAAATTAAACGTCTTAACATAAACAACTTATAAATAAACAGACTAACAATTATCACTGGTAATACTAAATGTATATCACTGGTGATACTAAACCAGCTTATAATCAACAACTTCAAATATCACTGGTGATACTAAACGTATGCTACAGAGCAGATTCAAAACCACAATTAGACACAAAAGCAGCATTCAAATGCAGTTAAAAACATAAATTCAACTAACAACTTAATTAATAAGCAAAATTACAAAAGCAGATAACAAAATTATTAAATATTTTTTACTTACACATTTCATCAAACACTTGGTGTGCAACTTGAAAAGAAGAAATGTTAACAACTTGATTCACATAATTATCAACTGACTCAACAACATTATCAACCGCAACAATATCAATCAAATCTGCTTTTGAAACAAACACTTATTTCAGATCAAAAGAAGCCATAAAAAATGATGATAATGATCGGAACGGTGATGGTGATCAGAGTGGTGCTGGTGGTGATCGGAACGGTGATGATGAAAGACACGGTAACTGTCGATCGGAACAGTGATAGTAATCGGAGTGGTGATCGGAACATTGATGGTGATGATGAGATGATGATCAGAACAGTGATGGTGATCGGAATAGTGATGGTGATGATGATCGGAACGGTGATGATGATCGAAATGGTAATATAACTGATTTATGAATGGAATGAATGAGAGCAGAGGAAACACACACACACGAAGTGTGTGTAAAAAATGAAGCGAATGAAAAAAAAATGCTTTATATAGTTGGGAGTATTAAGGTTAAGTATATTAAATCTTCGATTAATATAGGCCATTAGATCAAAAAGGATACAGGGTGGAGATTTGTCCATGGGTATGCAAAAAAATGGGTATGCATTTGAATTTTCCTCATAAAACAATTTATTTACTTACATTAGACATACATAAAAAAAAATTAAGAGTTCATATAAACTTTTCAATGATAGCTAATTAACTATGTGTATTTCCACAAAGTTGTAAGCCACCATTGAAACTTGATACTAATCTTAAAACACACATTCCGTATACAATGAGGTATATAAGTTAGGAGCATTTTATCACTTTTGCCGATGTGGGATTTGACTAGTTTTAAAACTTGTATAACTTATGTTATGGTGAATGTTCTTGATGTATCCTGTATACTACTATCACATAGTAATTGCGATAAAACGATTGTTTATCTATTGTGTTGAAATATAAAACAACCTTGTAACCATTGTGTTAATGTATTGAAAGTCACAGACTTCAACATGTCATCTCTAATGAAAGCAGCAAGCAAAAAGACCATATGCGAACCTCTTTCATACATTTGACTAAATAACATCACCAAAGTAACGAAGTAAATTGTGAAAACCAAAATTATCTCACTGAAAGCCAAGAGGAAAAAGCGACTAAACGCGAACATTCTCGGTTTGACTCTAAACGATCAACAAAACAATACTAACATGTCGTGAAACAAAAGATTTTAGATTTGATATGTTATATATTGTCAATAAGTGGTCTATGGTTAGCATAACCGTTTTCATAATCATGATATTTGAGTATATTTGATTCAGGGACGAAGCCAGGATTCTTCGTTCGGGTGGGCCGATACAAAAATAGAAGTTCAAGAAAATAAATACATTAATCGTGCAACCTTATTACTAACATGTATTAATATCAAAGAGTACAATACCCATTGATTTTTATAAATTTACTTTTTAGTCAATATAACTTGTCGATCATGATGTTAAGAAATATTGTTAATAATAGTATAAACTAAAAGTAGTAAACATTAACCAACCAAAACTTTCGATACACAACAAGTGAAAAATAGTGATATAATGTTATACATGAAACCAAATAACATATCCATAAAATAAAGGGTGTAGTTGAATAATTAGCAATACTAAAATACTTAAGTCTCCAATGTCAAGTTGAATGGGTCCAAAATAGTTTGGATGAGGTATATATTTTTTTATCTTAGGATGGGCCAAAAGTAGATAAATGAGACTGTGAGACTAAAGATATGCAATTTACATGCAAGATACTAATAACCAAAATTCTTTTTGGGTGGGCCTTGGCCAACCCAATGCATAAACTGGCTCCGTCCCTGATTTGATTCAGTAAGACAATAAACTCAACTTATAGCTAACTTTGTGTTTACTTTCACGACTTCTTGTTCATATTCCATTAGTTGAACGTTAATCTATTTACTCAACGTACAAATGAACAAATGTTTAGTAGGTGTTTTTCTTATTTTTCTTTTTTATTCTAGATATTGCAGATAACTATAACTATAAACACAATTGTAATATCTTACTCCTTTATGTTAGACGATTGGATTATTGGCCCAAACCCGATTGTGGGTTTGAGGTCCATTAGGGTTTAGTTTATGTTAGCTTATTCACAAAGCTATGTTCTATTATAAGTAGACATGCTATCTTATATAATGGAGGCAATCAATATTAATCTCTCTTTGCTATTTTACATGGTATCAGAGCCAGGTTACGATCCTGGTATCAGAGCTTGGACTGGAGATGCATAAAACAATAAAGCTATAACTATTTTTGTTGACAAAGACATCCACAGTAAGCAAAAGCAAAGCAAACAAAGAAAGCGGTACTTATCAAAGAACTTGTATATTCACCAATGAAGTGCATTAGTACATCAAAAGGTTTCACATTAATTCTTGAAGAAGTAACCTCTTGTGGCTTATTGAATGAAGCAACACCATTGATCGAGCTTTAGTCGACTTTAGGTGGAGACAGGTCGAGCTTTAGTCGACTTTAACTGAAAAGAAAAAAAAGAAAAAAATAAAATAAAACATTAACGTAACTTTTTTTTTTTTTTTTTTTTTTTTTGGCATTTGTTCACTTCGTGAGTTATGGAAGCAAGCAAGCAAGCATGTGTGCAGGTGTGGTGGAGTTATGGTTAATGGGAGCAACGATACAACAGAAAGCGCTTTAGGGTTGGTTGATTGATCAAATGCTTTTTTTTATTTTTTAGGGTTTTGGAGGATGAAGGGTGCGGCAGTAGGGTATCGGAGTAGCAGTGATGTGTGATAAAGACCTGGATACTGGGTTTGCAATATGCAATGGAAAGTATTGATTTCATGCAAGAATTACATGCACGTGAATGAAAGAAGAAAACAATGAGAACTAATGATAATGGATGGTGGGCATGCAACATGAAAGATTAAAAAAAAAACAATAGCAGTATTAATGGTTTTGGCTTTTTGTATGGCACGTGAAGCTATGCAATATAGAGGATCTAATGAATTAATTAAGCAAAGCAACGCTTGATGCACTGGGATGAAGAATTGATTTACGGCAGAAAAAACAATGATTGGTTTGTGGAAAGAGGTTGGGAAATGATGGTGGTGTTTTTTTTTGGTTTTAGAGGATCGATATTACCCTCTGATACCATGTTGAGCCGTATGTTTACATTGAAACTGTGTGTCTTTCACTTTATTGATAACCAATATTTATAGATTACAATAAACCCTAATGTACTCTAAGCCCACAGATCGGGCTTGGGCCATTCATCAATTATATTGGCTAATACTTTATACATAGCGTATATTTTTTGATAGTAATACAACGTATGATGCACATGATACAAACGCATATCAACTATATTCAAATGTAAATGCTAACTAACGACATGATTATGATTAAGAGTTACAAAATTTGTTAATGCATATTAAACTCAATTCTTAAATTAAACAAGAGTAGCAATCTACAACAGTCAAATATTTTGTATTACTAAGAAAGTGATCTTTTATGTTTTCTCAACAAATACGAAAGTTGCATAACTATCACCACTTATCGTCGTTATCAACAAATACCAAATATTTTGTATTAATAAGAAAGTGATCTTTTTTTATATCTATGCCGGCAGCTGGTAGTATAAATAAAATTTAGCAAATGTTTCCTAACCGGATAAAAAGGATTAAGAGTTGATATAAACTTGTCAAAGATTTTCTAAAACCATGTGTACTTTCACATAATTACAAGCCACCTTTGAAAACTTTTTACTAATCTCAAAACATATACTCCATGTACAATGTGGTATATAAGGTAGGAGCGTTTCATCACTTCCACATTTAACTAGTTTTGAATGTTGTATATCTTATGTTAGACTACTAGTAATAAGCAATGCACAGAGAGTTCTTTGAGTAGGTGGAGGACGCAAGATGCGTCTTCCTTTATTACCCCTAGTCTGAAGACGCATGTTATGCTATGACTATGGGAGAACTCGGTCGTCAGACGACCGAGTTGTGTACTTGTTGTTGTGTGGTGTGTGTTTATTAAATGGTTTTTGTGGAGTATATTTTGGTAGTGATGCTGGTTGTTTTATTACACTAAGTTGGTGATGAAGTTGATTGTTGAGAGAAAGTGACGTGCCGCTGAGGTAACGGTGATAAAGTTGATTGTGGTGACTCTTTGTTACCACTAGCCTTATGGTAAATGACTAATTATAGCAGAATATATGAATGCTCTTGATGTGTCCTTTAATATCTCATGGTAATCGCAATAAAAATAAAACGTTTGTTGATCTATTGTGCTGAAACAAAGAATCTTGTAACCATTGTTGATCTATTTTGCAAATGTTTCTTTAGGTGATAAACAAAGGATTAATTAAAGAGTAGTGATTGACATGCCTAATTTTATGCTTAAGAAATATCATCATACACTCAGCAAGATCATTGGTAATTTGAGGAAAGAGAAAATATGTAATCCATGTGTTAAACAATAAATGGATTAGACACAACAGTAGACACATGAGTTAGTCATTCAAATCATTTCCTTTGATTAAATAAGAAAACACTTAATAAGGGCCCGTTTGGTTTGGCGGAATCCTAAGGATTCTGATGGAATTGGAATACAATTCCATTCCATAACGTGTTTGGTTGACAAATTCAAAGAATTTGAAATATAAATTCCATTCCTTACTGTGTTTAGTTGGCAAACGGAATGGAATGAAATTCCTTCAAAATCCCATATATATGGAATTCAACATTCCATGGCATATATGAGAGGATTGTTTACAATTCAATGGAATTCATATTATTATTATTATTATTATTATTATTATTATTATTATATTATTATTATTATTATTATTATTATTATTATTATTATTATTATTATTATTATTAATATTATTATTATTATTATTATTATTATTATTATTATTATTATTGTAGAATCGTTTAGCCCATCTAGGATATAGCAATATTGATAATCACAGCGGAATAAGAACAAGAACACAATCAATATTACTTTAAGGTTTTCTTTTATTGAAGATAAAAGAAACTACTACTACTACTACTAATGTACACATGCTATAATCGTGTGTCTAGACTCTCATTGAAAGATTTTTCTATGAATTGAAAAGATAAAAAGATACTAATGACCAACGCCCTACCTCTCTTTATATAATAGAGAGGCTAGGGTTTACATAAAAACCTAGCTTCCTATGAAAGCTAACTAAATATTTCATCGTTGGCCCTCATTGTTTCTTCTTTTCTTCATTCTTGGTTGTAGGTTTTGTAATCATCAAATCTATAATTCCCAACAA
>LBNU01017361.1:4592-20177 GCA_014162995.1 Artemisia annua
TGGATTTTTGCAGGAATTCCAGGAAGTAAGGTATAGTTTTTCCAGAAATTTTCCGGAAACTTAACATGAGAATTCTGTCAGATCATTTCTGACGGCGTCAGGTGTTACAACCTGACGGTGTCAGGCAATAATTTTCTGCAATTTTTGAAAGTTTTGTTTTTCCTCCGGAAATAAAAAGTTTTTGTTAATTCTCTAACTTATAATCTCCAGGAATTCTGCAAAAATATTCATTCCACAAGCATTATATCCTATTATAGATTATACCGCCGATTTTATGCGAGGTTGGCCTTTATCTTTTTTCAGGTTAACAGGTTATTTTGGACAAGAAGATGATTTATATTTCGGAAGGGAAGCTTTGAGCGTTCATCTTTCTTGGAAGAAGATCTAACCATGTTACCTCACTATCCACATCAAACAAATCAGGGGAGTATTTGATTTCATTCTTTCATTTTATTTACTTTTACATATTCTATTTTGAACATTGGGGACAATGTTCGGTTTAAGTGTAAGGGGGAAAATGAAGGCACCTTAGAGAATACAATTGCGCTTGATTTTTGTTTGTTTGATAGTAAATTTGTAATAAAACCGAGAGAAATATTTGTTAGGGTAATTTTAGCTCCAATTTAAAATTTTTTACAACATTTAGAAGTGAGACTTTGGTCTTAATGAGCGTCTCATGGATAGGGAATTATATGACTAGCACAAAACCATACCACTAAAAAATTATTTCACCCCAAATATGTGAGGTTCACCACTAGAATTGGTAGGAAAAGCATCCATCTTTGATGCTATGATGTGTGTACCAGTAGCGCTTAGATTCTAGAACTTGCGTTAGGACCATCTCAAATCCACAAGTGAGATTACATTCGTGTAGTTAGATCTACTACATGATAAGAGGCATTAGGATTAACCCTTTGTTTTTACACCCGTATTTTTGTTATAATTACATTGGCTACATTAGTCAAGTAATTCTCCCACACCCTTTGCGTTGTACCCATTTTTGGTACACGATACCCCTAGTACACCCCTCCGAGCCTATCTTTTCGTTTCGACCTTTGAGCATCTTACTCAAAGTGAGAATTTGTTACACCACACTTAAATGTACACCCAAATCGCCTTAGCCTACCTTGTATGCACTCACCTTTAGTGCATTATTGTGACAACATTTGTGTTAAACCCTTTTTAATTATCTAATCGATTACATGGTTGCTAAGTCGAGTCATATCCTTGTACATATTGTTTTGGGACGATTGGGACTCATGGGTAAAGTACTAGTGTAATGGAGTAATGGGGAAGAACAACATTATTACCCTCATATGTGCTAAATATTTTAAAAGTACTCCAAGTTTTTCAATTATATTAATTCGAGTCATTAGAATAGTAATTGTAAAGTTATGTAAAAGTTCAAGTGTAAGGGGGGAACCGAGGCCCCTATGATGTATTATTTTGGATGGTAGGGTAAGAATGTATGCAAAAAAAAATAAATAAATAAATAAATAAATAAAAAATAATCAAGAAAAATACAAAAAAAATTAGAAAAAGAAAAGTAGAAAAAACATACGGACTACCATCCCGTTTCTTTTATGTTTCTTTTAAGTTTTTGTTATTTTGCTTTTAGCTTAAGATTGAGTCGAGTCTTGGCTTAGCAACATTGTACATTGCATCTATTTGATCATGATAGTTAACTCGCCACCATTAAAATACCCTTTATTCCAACCAAACCGTGTTTATCATATCCCTACACCTTACATTATAACCCTTTAGAAAGCCCTCTTTGATAGTTTATCTTAGGTGCTTACGCCTAGTGAATGAGTAATTGATCCTCTCCCAAGCCTATGGTAATCTATTTGCTATGACAGGTAGTGAGAGATATTTTCCGTTTTCATTTATGAGATATAATTCTATGACACTTGAGAGATGAGAGTATCCAAACCCTATTTGTAAGTTGCTAGTGTATGATTTCCGTGCTTATTATGATTAGGGTCGAATGACTACTTGTTGTAATTACTTTTATATTTGTGTTAAATGACCCCTAACTCATATTTTGATTAGAATAAAAGCTTATTTGCTTGAGGACAAGTAAATCCCAAGTGTAAGGGTATTTGATGAGACGAAAAGTGTACCCGTTTTAAGGGGTCATTTAAGCCCTAATTCGAGTAAATGTGATCAAATATTGCCCTAAATCGTTCCTTTTGTCATTTTAGGTACTTTTGAGAAGAATTCTGGAAAACATGCATATTTGGACGTTTTTGGAGCATAAAAGTGAAGAAAACGACAAAGTCTCAAAAGAAGCTGGATTTCTACATAGTTGAAGGAGGAGATAAGAGCTCATAGAATTGGGGAGATATGTACGCCACCCCATGAATTGTTAAGGAATACACCCGTCATCCACGCAAGTAATATACAAACCAGTTAACCGGTGAAAGATAGTTAGGGAGTAAGGAAATCTAAGTAAACACATTTGTCTCCATAAAAGTTTTCACAACCACAATAGTTTAGTTATTTTATTTTTATTGCAATTGTAGTTTTTGGGTTAGTTGACTAACAACTAATTCCGCCCACTCCTCCAAAACCCAAGATTTTACTTGCTTTCCATAAAAATACAAAAATACAAAAATAATCTTCCTTCACCCTTAGACCTTTTAGAGTAGCTTTTCTATCCTAACGAACACTATTCCCTGTGAGAAAACGATCAATCCCCCGTACTTACCACTACACTATACTACACCGACCAGGTACACTGCCTGGTGGGATTGCAAGCTTCTCAAGATCCCTTGAGAGTTAAAACCTGTTGCGTGGTCGCAATCCCACGCGCCAGTAGCCCAATCATTGTTATGATAGCCCACTCATGGTGGGCTTGGGTATTAGTAGTGTTCATTAATCGGGTTCGTGACCCGAATATGGACTATACGTCATCATGTCCCCCTAGTCTAGTATGCGTATGTATAAACCGCGGATGCTAGATTAGTAATATTAGCGGCAAGCGTGGCGGGCAAGGATCTATTATTTCCCGCCAAAAATGGGATACAATGTATCTAGCCCAAAATTGTCCCACGTATCCCTTGAAATACGTGAAAAGGTATATGTACCTGTTTGTATTCCAACCACACGATGGAGGTAGTGGGATCCACATGTCGTTCATCCAAGGCAAGGGGAAACCCTATATAAAGGTTTTTGATTTTCACTGTGTCTACCACAGTAAAAAATGCCATTTTTCTTTCATATTAAGAATCATCAGCCAAGAAAAACTAGTATCTTCAAAGGTAATTGCGCGTACGTACTCTAGTAAAAATGGTTCGTCAATTAGATGAGTTCCATTCTGAGATTGACGAGGATGAACTTCGTCGGTTCACCTCCGACTATTTCATTCCCCATGCGGTGCATCCGGAAGTACCGGAGCCAGACGCATGTATCGCAGACTTCCCTGAGGGGAAAATAGGGGTATACACGTGTTTTTTTGAGTTTGCAAACCAGCGCGTGCCTATATCCCTGTTTTTGAGCGACGTGCTCAACTTCTATCGTCTGCATATCTCTCAGCTGCACTGTCTAGGTGCGGCAAAGATAACAAACTTTGAAGTAAACTGTCGCTTACTTGCGATAAATCCTACTATCAACCTTTTCCGCGCGTTTTACCACACAACGTGGTCGAACGGGTGGGTAACGTTTTCGAAGCGCCCAGGGCGCTATCAGTGTTACACTTAAAAAATAAACGCCCTTAGGGATTGGAGGGAAAAGTTTTTATGGATGGATGATAGGGTATTCACTTCGCTCTCTGAGTTTTATACTCAAGCATCACTTTCAAAGGATGAGAGCCCAGATCCCGGTTCGTATAGCACAGAGGATGCGGAGACCATTAATGGAAATCGCATCCCAATCATTCCCTATCCTGAGGAGTTTTTAGTTCACATGGGACTTAGTCGCAACTATTTCCAAAGTTTTGAGGAAGTGCCAACATTTCTTGATGAGAGCGGCCGGGGTGGGTGCTTATCCTTTCTTATCCTCACGTATATAATGTAAGCGCTCTTGTATATTGTAACTTTATCAACTAACTTGTTCTTGTTTGTTCATGAGTTGCGCAAATATGGATCTGTTTGCTGTGGTGAAGTTGACGAAGCCCACGCAAGTGGCTGTGGGTGTACGCCTCCTGAGGGAGGGTGAATTTCCTATCTTGGAGGCTTCCGCTGGACGTCTTCTAGAGCTTGCGCAAGAAGAGTCCTCTGATGTTGTGCAGCCTGTTGTGAATGCAACTCCGGTGCAGACTGTTCTTGCGCAGGAAGTGGTGGTCCCCGAGCCTGTGCGCACCGAGTCGTATGATAGTGTTGGGATCTTCAAGGTTGACACTACATAGACATATTGATTAATTTAAGTGAGGACTTATCTTTAAGTGAACATGAAGGATTCAAGGGTGAAAAACCCTTGAAAATACAGCAAAATTCGTCTTTAGGGTTTTTCCCAAACTTGTACCAAAAGTTCCACCCTAATGAATGAAAAATAGAAAAATATATATAGATTTTACATCTGACGGCGTCAGGTTATGGGTTCTGACGCCGTCAGCTCGCTGTCATTAGGGTTCTTGAATGGTCTAGATTTACTTCTGACGCCGTCACTCTTTATTTTGCTCTGGGCCGTCACTCTTTAAGTTAACACCTGACGGCCTACTTTCTCTAACACCTGACGCCGTCAGGTGTAAACATCTTGTTTTCTTCATAAGGCGTCTAGTGTAATCTGATTTTACTCCTTTGTCCATGTTGGCTGACGGCGTCACCTTGTGACTTTGACGCCGTCAGGTAGGATTTCCAGCTTCTTTTGAGACTTTGCCATTTTCTTCACTTTTATGCTCCAAAAACGTCCAAATATGCATGTTTTCCAGAATTCTTCTCAAAAGTACCTAAAATGACAAAATGAACGATTTAGGGCAATATTTGATCACATTTACTCGAATTAGGGCTTAAATGACTCCTTAAAACGGGTACATTTTTCGTCTCATCACCTGCGCACTAAGAAAGAAAACAAACACCGTTAGGCTTATCGTGGGATTGTCTCCCATGATTATCCTCCGGCGTGAGAGTAAGTAATCGGTTTTAGGGTTGTATTGAAGAGTTAGGGTTGTAAGTCGTACCTTTAACGAGAGTTATGATNTCACATTTACTCGAATTAGGGCTTAAATGACTCCTTAAAACGGGTACATTTTTCGTCTCATCACCTGCGCACTAAGAAAGAAAACAAACACCGTTAGGCTTATCGTGGGATTGTCTCCCATGATTATCCTCCGGCGTGAGAGTAAGTAATCGGTTTTAGGGTTGTATTGAAGAGTTAGGGTTGTAAGTCGTACCTTTAACGAGAGTTATGATATTCTTTATATAGGCACGAAATCCTTATTGGATACGTGCTCCTTACTCTTTGGTATATATCCGGTTGTGTTTGATATATATCCCTTAAATAAGAGATATCCATATCAAGACCATAAATAACTTTGGGTTTGGGCTTTCGTGAGCCCAAACCGTTAGTATGGTAGCCCAATCATTGTTATGATAGCCCACTCGTGGTGGGCTTGGGCATTAGTAATGTTCATTAATCGGGTTCGTGAACCGAATATGGACTATACGTCATCATGTCCCCCCAGTCTAGTATGCGTAGGTATGAACCGCGGATGTTAGACTAGTAATATTAGCAGCAAGCGTGGCGGGGAAGGGTCTAGTATTTCGCGCCAAAAATGAGATATGATGTATCTAGCCTTAAATCGTCCCACGTATCCCTTGAATTACGTGAAAAAGTACATGTACCTGTTTGTATTCCAACCACACGATGGAGGTAGTGGGATCCACGTGTCGTTCATCCAAGGCAAGGGGAAACGCTATATAAAGGGTTCGCATTTTCACTGTGTCTTACCACAGTAAAAAACGCCATNAAATCGTCCCACGTATCCCTTGAATTACGTGAAAAAGTACATGTACCTGTTTGTATTCCAACCACACGATGGAGGTAGTGGGATCCACGTGTCGTTCATCCAAGGCAAGGGGAAACGCTATATAAAGGGTTCGCATTTTCACTGTGTCTTACCACAGTAAAAAACGCCATTTTCTTCCATATTAAGAATCATCAGCCAAGAAAAACTAGTATCTTCAAAGGTAATTGCGCGTGCGCACCCTAGTAAAAATGGTTCGTCAATTAGATGAGTTCCGTTCTGAGATTGACGAGGATGAACTTCGTCAGTTCACCTCCGACTATTTCATTCCCCTTGCGGTGCATCCGGAAGTACCGGAGCCAGACGCATGTATCGCAGACTTCCCTGAAGGGAAAACAGGAGTATACACGCGCTTTTTTGAGTTTGTAAACCAGCGTGTGCCTTTATCCCTGTTTTTGAGCGACGTGCTCAACTTCTAGCGTCTGCATATCTCTCAGCTGCACTGTATAGGTGCGGCAAAAATAACAAACTTTAAAGTAAACTGTCGTTTACTTGCGATAAATCCTACTATCAACCTTTTTCGCGCGTTTTACAACACAACGTGGTCGAACGGATGGGTAACGTTTTCGAAGCGCCCAGGGCGCTATCAGTGTTACACTGAAAAAGTGGACGCCCTTAGGGGTTGGAGGGAAAAGTTTTTCTGGGTAGATGATAGGGTATTCTCTTCGCTCTCTGAGTTTTATACTCAAAGATCGCTTCCAAAGGATGAGCGCCCAGATCCCGGTTCGTATAGCACAGAGGATGCGGAGACCATTAATGAAAACCGTACCCCCATCAATACCTATCCTGAGGAGTTTTTGGTTCACATGGGACTTAGTCGCAACTATTTCCAAGGTTTTGATGAAGTGCCAACATTTCTTGATGAGAGCAGCCGGGGTGGGTGCTTATCCTTTCTTATCCTCGCGTTTATAATGTAAGCGCTCTTGTATATTGTAACTTTATCAACTAACTTGTTCTTTTCTGTTTGTTCATGTGTTGCGCAGAGATGGACATGTTTGCTGTGGTGAAGTTGACGAAGCCCACACAAGCGACTGTGGGTGTACGCCCCCTGAGGGAGGGTGAGTTGCCTATCTTGGAGGCTACCGCCAGACGTCTTCTGGAGCCTGCGCAAGAAGAGTCCTCTGATGTTGCGCAGCCTGTTGTGAATGCAACTCCGGTGCAGACTGTTCCCGCGCAGGGAGTGGCGGCCCCTGAGCCTATGCGCACTGAGTCGTCTGACAGTGTTGGGATCCTCAAGGTTGACATCGACTCTGAAGAGGAGCGCCAGGGTGCTAAGCGCAAGGCTGCTGATGATGGTAGTGAGGGTACCTCCAAGCGCAGACGTCATACTATCATCGTGGATGAGTCCGCAGATGAGGAGGCATCGATATCCTTTGCTGCGCATGATACTGCTGAGACCTCACCTCCTACGTAAGTGACAATTGTTTTATTATCTATTTTCTTGCTCCTTATTTGCCATACAATGCCTTGACTTCTTTCTGTTTGCATGTAGTGACAAAGCTGCAGGGGGTGATGCAGCGTTTGTTGAGGGGTCGGTGCCACCCCAAGCAACTCATTGTCATTTGGAGGAGTCGTTGAGGACGAGTGAGGGGATGTCCGCGCAGCAACTGATGGAGGAGTTGGGTGCGGCTGCTGATCGTCAGGCTGAGTTGGTTACTCAGCTCAAGGCTCGATATGTTGGTGAAAGTAGCAGCCTTGCACAGAAGGATGAGGAGATTGCACTGCTGAGGGCGCAGTTGGCTGATGCGCGGGCGGATGTAGAGTCCACAATTGCGCACGCTAGGAGGCTTGCTGATGAGAAGTTGTCCTTGATGGTGGAGATGAAGCGCGAGCGTGCTGCCGCGGAGCAATACAGGGCTAACTGCGCGTGGGGGCTGAAGTATTTGCAGGAAAACAGAGGCAAGCACTTTGCCCAGCTTGATGAATTCCGCGAGCATGTGGAGGCGGCTTTGAGGGTGCAGGAGAGCAAGCTGCGCAAGTTGAGTATCGAATATGATGAGGAACTGTACCCTCATCTTATGTCTGCTATTGCCGAGCGCAGGTATTTATTCTTTTTTGCTATCTGCGACGGCAGCTTCTCCTTGGATGAAGGACCTTGTGCGCTTTATTAGTTCATCAAAGGTTTGGGGAACCTTATCATTTAATTTCCTAATGAGCTCTGGGTTATTAATCCCATTCATGAACCCAGAGATTTTTAGTACTTCAGGACACGCCTTGACGTGTATACATTCATCCTTAAAGCGCTCCATGTAAGCACTCGTTGATTCCCCCTTGGCGCTGTTTTACTCTGGCCAATTCCACAGGGTTCTTGGCGCACTTCTTTCTCTGAGTGAAATTTATGCGGAATGCTTTTCGCAACTCTTCAAACCCGTCTATGCTTCTTCGTGGAAGCTTGCTAAACCAAGTTCGCGCATTCCCTACTAATGTGGAGTTAAACATATGGCACCACACAGGTTGTGGCCAATTTTCGATAATAGCAGCGAATTCGAAAATATTTAGGTGGTCGTCAGGATCACCCGTTCCATCATATGTTTTAACATTGGTGGGCATGCGCCTTTTCTTGTGATCCGAATAATCGCTGATGCGCCGTGTGAATGCATCAACCTTTTGGCAATGCCAAGGAAGAGATATATCTTCGTCTTCTTCCTCGCGATGTCTTCCTCTAGACTTCCAGTGCCCTGTCTCTTTGTCCTCATTGTCCGAGGAGTTACTTGAGGAAGAATCATCCCTTTTGCGGCGCTTGCGCCGTTTTTCCTCAGAGTCCGAGCTTGAGGGGCTTTCACTTGGGGAAATTCGTCTCCCTGGTCTATCATGAATTCTTCTGCTTTCAGACCTTGAAGAGCTCTCGCTCGGTGAGCGTTGGCGTCCAAGTCTATCTTGGATCCTGCGATTACCAAGTCTAGCGTGGACATTAGTACGCCTCTCATTGTCTTCGTATTCCTCCGAGTATTGTAAATCGGATGCTGTACCAAGTCTAGCGTGGACATTGGTACGCCTCTCATTGTTTTCGCGCTCCTGGTAGCGCGGTGGGGATCGTTAAAGTTAAGCCGGGCTTGTAGGTTCTGACTTGACCTTCTTCTTGCCTCCTCTTGCATGAGGTTAGTTAAGGTTTCGTAATTTTGAGATACAAAATTACTTAGCGTTAACTCATGCGTGTCCTCCTCCAGCGCAACGATATCTGCTTCCGCATTAGGTCCCCTATCCCGATTAGGCGCGCCTGGCGGCACAGTGTTGTCCACAATGGGTGCCGTTTGATGGGGAGTATTGAAGAGAGTGCGCTGAAGTTCTTCAGGGCTTGGAACCACCGTGGTGGTCTGGGTAGTCCCTTTGGGCGTTCCTTGTCTTGAGTACCAATTAGGTTGTCTTGTTTGAGACCGCACTAAGAAAGCAAACAAACACCGTTAGGCTTATCGTGGGATTGTCTCCCACGATTATCCTCCGGCGTGAGAGTAAGTAATCGGTTTTAGGGTTATATTGAAGAGTTAGGGTTGTAAATCTTACCTTTGACAAGAGTTATGATATTCTTTATATAGGCACGAAATCCTTATTGGATACATGTTCCTTACTCTTTGGTATATATCCGGTTGTGATATATATCCCTTAAATAGGAGATATCCATATCCAGACCATAAATAACTTTGGGTTAGGGCTTTCGTGAGCCCAAATCGTTAGTATGGTAGCCCAATCATTGTTATGATAGCCCACTCGTGGTGGGCTTGGGTATTAGTAGTGTTCATTAATTGGGTTCGTGACCCGAATATGGACTATACGTCATCATATATAGAAGCTGTAAGTTTTTATATTTAATTAATTAATCGCAAGCTAGTACATACACAGGGGTTTAGATACCCTAGCAATAAGATTTGTAGTGCAAGTGTAATTAAACTTACTTTTAGTGTATGTTAGGCTTCGTAAATCAACCTTTAGGTTATCAGTTATCGCACGCACACGTTTTGATGATAAGATGATTATTTAGTTCGATTTCTGATTAAGTTATTGAGCTAGAGTTTGTTAATTAAATGTGGCGACATGAAGTAATGCTTAAATCACACACAAAGATATACTACACCTACTCATTTGTATGGTTATTAGTTTTATCAATTTAATTTAAAGTTATTTAGGTGGCTTTCCAAAAGGGTTTTATGAATTTAATTAAAGTTATTTATGATTAGTCGGCTTGCAATGTCGAGTCGGAAACCCAGGTAACAAAAATAAAATAAAATAGGGTAAGTAGCAAAAATAAGCCTGTATTACTATTTGGGTAAGTATAAGTTTGGGTTATTAGGGGGCTTTCATTAGCTTCTAGTGTCTGGCTTATATATTTCAGAGGGTTCGGGATTGTTCAACTTTATGATTCTTTAAATTTTACAAGCATAATTTAATCTAAACACCTTAGGTTATCAGCTTATAATCATAAGCTAATATAAATAGTAGCCAAGAGCTTATGTGTTATTTAAGCCATAAGTCTCTTATTATAGATAAGATTTAAGCTTAAACAAATACTCCTTAATTTGGGATACTGATGAGACGAAAAGTGTTACGCTTTTAGGGGGTCATTTAAGCCCTAATTCGTATAAATGTGATCAAATATTGCCCTAAATCGTTCCTTTTGTCATTTTAGGTACTTTTGAGAGGAATTCTGGAAAACATGCATATTCGGACGTTTTTGGAGCATAAAAGTGAAGAAAACGACAAAGTCTCAAAAGATGAAGATTTACAACCTGACGGCGTCAGAAGTCACAAGGTGACGCCGTCAGAAAGCCTTGACAAAAGAGTGGAAACCAATTTTCAAATGACGGGCCAGAGGAAATTTTGGATTTAACACCTGACGCCGTCAGGTGTTAGGAAAAGTAGGCCGTCAGGAGTAAAGTTAAAGAGTGACGGCCCAGAAGGATTTATAAGGTGACGGCGTCAGAAGTGGATCTAGGCCATCCGAGAAACCTAATGGCGGCGAGCTGACGGCGTCAGCCCTTATAACCTGACGCCGTCAGAGTGTAAAATCTATATATAGTTTTCTAATTTTCATTCATTAGTGTGGAACTTTGTGGAGAACTTTTAGGGCAAACCCTAAAGACGAATTTTCTGTACTTTTTAGGGTTTCCAACCCTTGGAACCCTCATGCTTAATTAAAGATAAGTCTTCACTTTAATTCAATCAATATGTCTATGTGTTGGTTGATTATCTCTTTTGCTTGTCTTTTAATTAACATGTGTAGCTAAATTCTCTAGTGTTTGCTTAGATCTAATGAAACCTAACTATTAATTATTGGTTAATTGGTGTGTGTTGTTGTTTGTTGGGATGATTGTTCCATCAATGTTAGGCTCAAGAAAACTGGCCAACCTCCTTTATGGTAACGTGCTTGAACGTCTTGGGAAACATGTAGCCAAGGCATACTAGGCTATTAAGGTAGTATTTAACGCATGAGCCACTGTTTACAACCCCTATGGTTGTGCCGTGCATGGCATAGGGCGAGATAAGAGCTCATAGAATTGGAGAGATATGTATGCCACTCCATGAGTTATTAGGAATACACCCTTCATCCACACAAGTAACATACATATCAATTAACCGGTAAAAGATAGTTAGGGAGTAATGAAATCTAAGTAAACACAACTTTCTCCATATTGTTTTCACAACCACAATAGTTTAGATATTTATTTTATTTTAATTTGCATAAGTAGTAAACTTGGGTTAGTTGACTAGCAACTAATTCCGCCCTTCTTCCAAAACCGAGATTTTACTTGCTTTCCATAAAACATAAAAATACAAAAAGAATCTTCCTTCCACCCTTAGACCTATTAGAGTAGTTTTTCTATCCTAACGAACACTATTCCCTGTGAGAGAACGATCAATCCCCCGTACTTACCACTATCCTATACTACATCGGTCAGGTACACTGCCTGGTGGGGTTGTAAGCCTCTTGAGATCCCTCGAGAGGTAAAACCTGTTGTAAGGTCACAAAACCACGCATCAAGTTTTTGGCGCCGCTGCCGGGGAATAGTTATTGTTTAGGTAGAATTTTTATTTCTTTAGGTCTACTCACTAGATTCCTTTCTAGTGAGATTTTTATTTTCTTTTTCTAGGATTTCTTTAGTCTATCTTTTTCTTCGTGTTTTTGTTCGTAATCTTTACCATCCGCCATCATGGAAGGTGGTAACATCCTTGATCCCAACAACCCAATTCAACCAAACCACCCACCACAACCAAACCAACCTCCTAGACCCCGCACCTTAGGAGAGTATTCCCGACCTAGCCACCTTGGCTATCGAAACACCATTGAGCTCACTCAAGGAGCCAATGTCACTCCCTTGCGATCCGACACCATCCGGTTGGTGCAAAGCGGATGCGCATTCCATGGACTTCGTTCCGAAGATCCAAACCAACATCTCAAGGATTTCCTCAAAATCGTAGATTCCATAGACCTTGATTTCGCAACTCGAGAGACGACCCGATTGCGTCTTTTCCAATTCTCTCTGCGGGACCAAGCTAGTCAATGGCTTGAGCGACTTCCCGCAGGATCCATCACCTCTTGGGACGATCTCACAACTCGTTTCCTTGCTCAATTTTTCCTACCGGGGAGAACTACCAAGCTAAGGAATGATATCTTGGCGTTCCAACAACGCCAAGGCGAAACCCTCTACGAGGCATGGACTCGATTCAAGGACTTACTCCAAAAAGTCCCTCATCATGGCATAGACTTTTGGCTCCAAGTCCAAATTTTCTATGACCACATCAATCTCCACACGAGGTAAACCATTGACCAAGCGGCCGGTGGCAAGCTACGTGATCTAAGTGCAGAACAATAATGGGATCTCCTAGAAGACCTTGCTCTATATGACAACGAAAGTTGGAATGATCCCCGTGATTTGAATAAAACGGTCAAGGCAATATCTTTGCCTTCGAATAATTCAAGCACTTCCGACCGTAGGATCATAGAACTTGAAGACCAAGTCAAGTTTCTCATGAAATCCTACGAAGCTCCTAAACCTTCAAGCCAAGTGAACAAAATCACTTCTTCGTGCGAATTATGTAGTGGTCCCCACGACACTCGTGATTGCATGGAACTCCTCGAACAAGCTTTTGCGGACTACGCATCTACGCGTACCGACGGAGCGGGAGATAAGTGGTACACTTTCAAACCCGAGCCAAACCCTTATGGAGATTCATATAACCCCTCATGGAAAAATCACCCCAACCTTGAGTGGAAGTCAAACCAAAACGCACCCCAAAACAGTTCTTCCAACCCACCTAACCGGTTTCAATCCAACGGAAATTCCTCCAACCGTACCTTCAACTACAATCCTTCCAACAACTATGATAGTACCAACAACTTTGAAGGATTGATGTCCAATTTTATGGCATCTCAAGAAGCTCGTATAGCTAAATTCACATCCGAATTTAATCAACAACAAGTAGAGATGACCAATAAAATTGACAACTTGCTGAAAGCCCTCAACAACCAAGTGCTATCACCCCCACAAAAGGACGCTAGAGACACCAATAGCGAACCACAAATAAAGGACCCCTCCTCATCCAAACATGTCCACTTCGTAAACGTTGTGACCATTAGACCAATTGATAGGAGTGAGAATGATAGTGAATCAAATGATGAGAGTAAGGAATTAGAGGATGATAGGAAGGCTAAGGTTAGCGAAATAGAAGAAGTAGAGGAGGAGGATTACTTCAATAGGTTACCCACTAAGGAAGAGCGAGTATATCATAAGAATCTATTCGATGACTCCGAGACCCCATACATCCTAGGTAACCCAATTTTCAAGGTGGGCGATCCATCTAATCTCAATATACCATGCAACATCAGGCATTTGCATATTTGGAAAGCGTACATCGACCCTAGATCACCCATTAACATCATGACTAGAGCTCAATACAATTTGATAATGAAAAATCAACTAGGGTATAGAGTGTTTCCCGATAAGTGATGGATTAGTAACTTCACGGGAAGAGTTAGAGGATTACCGGTTTATGTAGGAAACTTTACCTATGTCACCGACTTTGTGATTGTAGAAGATATCCACCCAATAATCGATGCAAATGTGACCCAAGTAGTCTTAGGCAAACCATTTATCGAGGTCTCTAGAATGACTCATTAACCTTCCTTAGGGATAGTCACATTTAAGGATGAGACCGATGAGGTGAACTACCAAATGCCATATAAGATAGAGCAATACCAACACTTGTCAAACGTTGAGAAGGAGCTCGAACAAGCGATTTACTATAGGAATGATGAGGATAGACGTAGGGTAGTAGACTAAGTCATGAAAAGGATTTTCGGTTTCTATAAGGATTGTTTGAACTTAGGGCCCGAATACAAAACCGGAAAAGAGGATGACTTAGGAACCGTGACCAACGACGAAGTCACGTAACGTAAGGTGACTTTGAGTCTAGCTACAAGACTCGTTAATAAAGAAAAGCGCTTCTTGGGAGGCAACCCATGTTTTGTTTGTTTTTGTGTGTTTGTTTGTTTCCGTATGTAAGTTATATTTCTTGTTATTGATTCATGCTTCAAACTAAATTGTGAAAATGCTTTATTTTGTTTTTAACTTCGTCTTAACTACATATAAAGGTATTTTGCAAAAGATAAGTGTAAGGGAAATCTAAATCGGTTTATGTAGAACGAATGAACATGAATCATAACAACGAAATTAGCATACATATTAGTATTTGTTTGAGTCAAATGCTTGTATCGAGTCATAATGAATTTTTTGCATGAATTCCAGGAAGTAAGATCTAGTTTTTCCAGAATTTTTCCCGGAAACTTAACATGAGAATTCTGTCAGAACTTTCTGACGGCGTCAGGATTAACACCTGACGGCGTCAGGTTATAATTTTCTGCAATTTTTAAAAGTTTTGTATTTTTCTGGAAACCTAAAAAGTTTTGCCAATTCTTTAACTTATAATCTCCAGGAATTCTGCAAAATATACATTCCACAAGCATTATATCTTATTATATAGATTTTACCGCCGATTTTACGCGAGGTTGGCCTTTATCTTTTTCAGGTTAACAGGTTATTTTGGACAAGAAGACGTTTATTATTTTGGAAGGGAAGCTTTGAACGTTCGTCTATCTTGGAAGAAGATCTAACCATGTTACATCACTATCCACAACAAACGATTCAGGGGAGTATTTGATTGCATTCTTTCATCTTATTTACTTTTACGTCTTTTATTTGAACATTGGGGACAATGTTCGGTTTAAGTGTAAGGGGGGTAAATGAAAACACCGTTGAGAATATACTTATGCTTGATGTTTTGCTTTGTTTGATAGTAAATTTGTAATAAAACCAAGATAAATGTTTGTTAGGGCGATTTTAGCGCCAATTTAAAATTTTTTACAACATTTAGAAGTGAAACCTTGATCTTAATGAGCGTCTCATGGATAGGAAATTTTACGACTAGCACAAAACCGTACCACTATAAAATTTTCCATCCCAAATATGTGAGGTTCGCCCCTAGAATCGGTAGGAAAAGCATCCATCATTGGTGCTATGATGTGAGTACCAGTAGCATTTAGATTCTAGAACTTGCGTTAAGACCATCTCAAATCCACAAGTGAGACGACATTCGTGTAGTTAAGATTTACTACATGATAAGAGGCATTA
>LBNU01017361.1:29437-45890 GCA_014162995.1 Artemisia annua
CATATATATATACATATATATATATATATATATATATATATATATATATATATATATATATATATATATATATATATATATATATATATATATATATATATATATATATATATATATATATATATATATATATATATATATATATATATATATATATATATATATATATATATATATATATATATATATATATATATATATATATATATATATATATATATATATATATATATATATATATATATATATATATATATATATATATATATATATATATATATATATATATATATATATATATATATGTATATATATATATATATATATATATATATATATATATATATATATATATATATATATATATATATATATATATATATATATATATATATATATATATATATATATATATATATATATATATATATATATATATATATATATATATATATATATATATATATATATATATATATATATATATATATATATATATATATATATATATATATATATATATATATATATATATATATATGTATATATATATATATACACGTACTTTTGTATTCTTGTTGTCTTACTGGCCTCCCTCTTTTGTTTATTTGTAGGTGTTACGATGGCTGATTACTTCAGGAAACCGTCTCTTCGTAAGAAGGTGAACGTGGTGAAAGGTGATAAACTTTCGAAAGGTCACACAGTGCAGATGCATTTGACGAAGCCACTAGCTTCAAATGCTGATGTTCCGGAGAAGACTGCTGAGATGTTGGAAGTTGAGCTTCCGAACGAGAGGATGTTGCTGGCAAAAGACAGGAAGTTGGAGCAGACTGTGAGGTTAGGAGGGAAGAAACCTTTGGCTGGGGGTTCCCAATCTGGGAATAAGAGACCAGGGAGTAGCGTCTCTTCCCGCTTGGGAAAGAAGAGCAGGACGGAAGAGGATGTTGAGGTAGTCGACCTGGATTTGATGGAGTTCCCCAACCCTGACCCTATTCGTTCGATTCCTGCTACTGGCCTATCTTCCGGAAGTATTAACGCTGGTATACTTCAGAGTTCTATCGTATTTGTTGTTATTCTGTTGTTCAACATTTTTATTAATTCTTTCATGCTATCCTTATCTTTTTAGGTGTTTCAAAGGCAGGTTCCTCCGGCCGAGGTAAGCAGGTGCCTGAGGAGGAGGACATTGACGTCGAAATTGACTCCTCCGATGAACCCTTTGTCCTGTACTGGTCGGTGAAAAGAGGGGACAGGATGAACAATGCTAACATCTGCAAGGACATGATGGTCCATTTGGCTACCCCTGGCGAAGAGAGGTTCTTAGATGCCCATGATGATAACAATGCTATTAACCGTTCTTGGTTATTTTTGGGGAAGACTTCTGCTGCCCTTGCTGGCGTTCTCTTCCAGTTTGAAAACATGAGGAAACATTATTCCAAGCTGTCCGTTGCACATAAAGATTGCGTCCGTAAGGCGGGTGAAGAGTTAAAAAAGCTGGAAATGGTGCAGGCAGATTTGGAAAGTTTGAGAACCGTTCACGCCGGCTGTGCATCGGATGGATCTAAGGAGTTGAGGAAGTTGAAGGAGGATCATGAGAGTCTGAATAGCAGGGTGTGTGATCTGGAGAAGGAGAGGGAGGAATGGAGAGAGGTTTCGAAGGGACAGGTGGAGAAGATTCATTCTTTGGAGGCGGAGCTTGCCCAGACCCAACGGGCTTTAAAGGATGAGGAGAAGGCTTGTAATGAACTCCGCAAGGAGAAGCAAGATCTTGCTATTTCCTCCGGAAATGTGGAGGTGGACCGAAACAGAATTGTAAATGAATTCATTCCGGAGGTCGTCCGCCGTTTGTTAAGCAGTCACGAGTTTAGGGATACTTTGGCCAAGCCCTTTAATTTGTATTATCAGTCTGGGCTTATTGACGGGGCCAACCTGGGGTTAGAGCCGGAGGAGGCAGCGAAAGCTTTAGAGGACGTGGAGGGTTTAGACCTGGATGCCGACCAAAAGTACCGGTCTCTATACGATCAAGCTCTCACTAAGGAGTATCCATTCATCCAGAAAATTCGTAAGACTTGCTACAAATCCTTCAAAGAGCCTGTGCAGATGTTTCCGGATCCGGCTCCTTCCGAATCGACCATCATCCCCACCATTGACGCCTCCGATATGGGCTCCATTCAGGAGCCGGCTGTCGGAGCGTCTGGATCTAACGCTCCAGGTATGGGCTCCAACTCGGAGTCGGCTGCCGGGGCATTAGGATCCGGTGGGTTGGTTGAAGGTGGTGGCCCGATCACTCAGAATCCGGAGGTAGCTCAAGACGTTGCTGGTGAAGGTCTGTTCATGTGAAAGTGTTGGATTTTATAAGGTTTGCATACCTCCATTTAGACTATGGGTTTAGGTATCGCGGATCTTGTGTGAAGCTTTTTTATAATCATCTTTAAGTATGTTGAATAGGTAACCGGGTTTCGGAAACCGGGTGTTTTCCCTCAATGGCTACGGGTTTTGGGGCGTTTCCAATTTTTGTGAACTTATCTTGTAGTCTTTCTTATTTTCGGGGCTATCTTGCCGCCAAGTATTGTAATGAAGTTCCGAATGAATATACGAACGATCTTGTTTTTGTTAACCATCTTGTGTATACATGTATTTACACTTTTCCATCTTCCCTCTTTTTTATTTCTTTGAATGTTGCATGCGTGTTGCACGAGTAAATAGAAAATGTGTTAAACATTACTTAGTTTATTATTATATATTCTTTTTTCTTTTTTTTGCGATATATCCTTTCGGACTCTAGTAGGGATTATCGATCTAGTATTCATTCGTGGTTTTGCCCGCTTGGGGTTATTATCCGGAATCTATATAGGGTGATCATTCGGAACCCACTTGGGGTCATTATTTGGAACCCACCTGGGGTAATTGTTCGGAACCCACTTGGGGCAACCGTTCGGAACCCACTTGGGGTTATTATTCGGAACCCACTTGGGGTTATTGTTTGAAACCCACCTGGGGTAATTGTTCGGAACCCACTTGGGGCAACCGTTCGGAACCCACTTGGGGTTATTATTCGGAAGCCACTTGGGGTTATTATTTGGAACCCACTTGGGGTAATCGTTCGGAACCCACCTGGGGTTAGTATTCAGAACCCACTTGGGGTTATCGTTCGCAACCCACCTGGGGTTATTATTCGGAATCTACTTGGGGTTATCGTTCGGAACCCACCTGGGGTTATTATTCGGAACCCACTTGGGGTTATCGTTTGGAACCCACCTGGGGTAATCGTTCGGAACCCACTAGGGGCAATCATTCGGAACCCACTTGGGGAAATCGTTCGGAACCCACTTGGGGTTATTATTCGGAACCCACCTGGGGTAATCGTTCGGAACCCACTTAGGGCAACCGTTCGAAACCCACTTGGGGTTTTTTAGATTGTTGACACTTTGGTAAGAAAAACTTTATCATTATAAAAGGGAGATGGCTTATGAGCCTTACAACGAGTCCTTCGGATAACTCCGATTACATAAAACATTTCTTTAGGTTAATCGCGTGCCAGGTTCGAGGGACTTCCACATCGTCCATAGTCTGGAGCTTGTACGTGCCATGCTGATAAGCTTCAATTATACGGTACGGGCCTTCCCAATTAGGGCCTAGTTTCCCCAAGTCTTCTACTCGGCTGGCTTCATTCTTTCGATACACGAAATCTCCCACCTTAAATGCTCCGGGTCGAACCCTTCGGTTATAGTATTGTTCCACTTTCTTTTTGTATTTGGCTTCCCTTATTGCCGCCATTTCACGCCGTTCTTCCAGCAGGTTTAGGTTTAAGTTGATTTCATCGTCGTTGTCTCTAGCGTTTGTCATCATGGTTCGGAAGGTAGGCATGCCTATTTCGGCCGAGATGACTGCTTCACTTCCGTAGGTCAAGCTGAAGGGTGTTTCTCCGTTGCTAGTCTTCAACGAAGTCCGGAATGTCCATAGTATGTTTGGTAATTCATCGACCCATCCATCCCTTTCTCGTCCCAGCCGAGACTTGAACCCTTTCATTAAGCTTTTGTTGGCCCTTTCCACTAGCCCTTTAGCTTGCGGGTGTGCTACAGCCGTGTTAATCTGGGTGATGTTTAACTTTTCACACCAACTTTTAAACGGGTCACCGATGAAATTACTTCCATTGTCCGTGACAATTATCTTCGGCAATCCGAACCTGCAGACGATGTTATCCCATACGNTGGTAATTCATCGACCCATCCATCCCTTTCTCGTCCCAGCCGAGACTTGAACCCTTTCATTAAGCTTTTGTTGGCCCTTTCCACTAGCCCTTTAGCTTGCGGGTGTGCTACAGCCGTGTTAATCTGGGTGATGTTTAACTTTTCACACCAACTTTTAAACGGGTCACCGATGAAATTACTTCCATTGTCCGTGACAATTATCTTCGGCAATCCGAACCTGCAGACGATGTTATCCCATACGAACTTATTCACCTCCTTGCCGGTCGTTTTGGCCAACGGCTTTGCCTCCATCCATTTCGTGAAATAATCTATTGCAACGATGACGTATTTAACCTTTCCTGGAGCTTCGGGCAGAGGTCCTAACACATCCATTGCCCATTGGTAAAAAGGCTAGGGTGCCATGACGGAGGTCAACACTGTTTTAGGCAACTTGGGGACCGGAGCACGTATCTGGCATGAATCACATTTTCGAATGACTTCCGTGGTGTCTCGGTGCATGGTTGGCCAATAGTATCCTTTCCTCATGAGTTTAGCTACCACAAATCGTGGTCCGGAATGCATTCCACAAGCCCCTTCGTGAACCTCTCGGATGACATAGTTAGCTTGGAGTGGTCCCACACATCTTAGCATCGGACCTAGGTATGATTTCTTGAACAGCACACCGTCAATCATTGTATAATGACTTATCTTCATCCGAAAAGCACGGGCTTCATTATGATCCTCCAGCCATATTCCTTCCTCGAGACAACGGATGATTGGTGACATCCAGTTTTCCTCCTCTTCTTCCACAATTGCGTTAACTGTTTTTCTTCGGTGGATGGATTTTCCAATACTTCTACCAGAATTTCTTTCGTTAGATGGTCGAATGCCACGGATGCCAGTTTGCTCAATATGTCGGCCTTTTGGTTTTGGGCTCTCGGAATATTTTTGATCTTGAAGTGCTCAAAGCAAGCAATATACTCTTTCGTTTTGGCAAGGTATTTTGTCATACTTTCCGTGTAGGCCGTGAAGTCGCCGTTGATCTGACTTGCCACCAAGTTTGAGTCTACTCGTACGTCCAATGCCCTTATATGTATGTCTTTTACAATCCTCAGTCCTGCCAATAGTGCTTCGTACTCCGCTCCGTTATTGGTAGCGTCAAAATTCAACCGGAGGGCGTAAGTGTATTCTTCCTTATTTGGACTGATTAGTACCAACCCTGCGCCGACACCCTTTTTTAGGGGTGAGCATCGGGACGAATCCTGACCCGTCCCGAACCGTCCCGACTAATCTCGATACCGACAACGGGGAAAAACCCAAACCGACTCCCGACCCGATAATGGTCCCGACTCATCCCGAATCCCGATAATGGTCCCGAATCGTCCCGAATCGTGATTTTGGCTGTGTTTTCTTGGGACCGTCCCGACCCGAATCCCGATTATCAAGAAAACGCAAACTGATGAGTGTGTAAATACTCATCATTTTTATCGTATTTTAACTGCCAAAACACGTGAGAACACTCGGAAATACATCCAAATACTGAAAATATCCCAAAGATCGTGTTTTATATGTTTTAAATGCAAAATGATCAAAAACAAATGAAAATTGTACAAAGTTTGCATAATTGGCAGTTTCAGTCCCCCAACTTTCAAAACTTGACAAAATTAGTCCCTGAGCATTTATTTTGAAAAGAAAAGTCAAACCAAGTCCTTTAAAATCAAAAATGATCTTTGGGTGAAAAGCTTTCAAAAAAATTACAAGTTTAGTCCCTGAAGTTTCCCACATTCTGGCACGTTGGTTCCCTGACTCTTCCAGATAATGGAGCAGAAATTGGTCTTCGGCGAATGAGAAGAGCTCAACAAAGTCATCATTCGGAAACTCATCAATGACAGCTTTGCCTCAGCATCTTTCTCAAGAATGTTCACAACTTCAGTCCTCAACGTTCCGCGCAGTTGCGGAAACTACATGTTCCCGCGGCAAGTTTTAATTTGATACAAAATGAAAGATGCCATCGGGAACTGTGAAATCATTGAAGAATGAGATCCTTCGCTCCTCACCGCTCACACCAACCAGATTGGTCCTAAGATGCTCAGCAATATACACCTTTTGACCTCCTGTGTGTCCAAATCTATCATGCGTGACAATCCATCCCTAACTCACCCTTTAGACCAAAATCCTAACCCACTAAAACCCATAAAACCCAACAATACATACTTAACCCCTGTCACTGGCCCACTGCGACCATACTCCTCCGCCAATACTCTTTACAAACCCCCACCACCCGCCTTCCCTTCTTTATAAGACTGCGTCCAAGGGCTCCACGCGCAAACACAAGCCCTGCTCTCTGCCTCGCGTTTCTACCCGCCATAGCGCGGGTACCGGTGCCTGCAACCCTTCACCTCCTCCTAGCTTCCTGCAACACATCCTCCCCCTCCCAAATACCTCAAATGATTACCGGGGGGGGGGGCGTACGCGGCGATCGGAGCGGCGGGGGGGGGGGGGGGGGGGGGGGGGGTGGGGGGGGTCCCCCAACCTCTCACCGCGAAACTAAGATGTAACCGCTACCACCTGCCACGGCTGGAAGAGGCGACGAGACGGAACATTGGCAGCCAAACACCACTGATTTAAAGGCTCAGATCAACCGCAAACTTTAATTGGAAGCGCTGCCGGTCGTTGAGGTCAACGGAAAGCACAAGGAGCATTTTACATACGTTTTCCTCACAGAAAGTAGCACAAAGGCACAAGAAAAACCCATTCGAGCCAAGCTAGTATAAATAGCATCTCTTGGTAAAGCCTTTCCATGCAAGTAAACGTCTTTGAAGTAGTTCAGCATAGTTTTCTTTCAAACTTATTCTTTAGACCTAAGCTTCTCACTTACTCATCACTCTTTAATGAAATCCTAGGTTTTCATCCTAATTATCTTGTTCAGGTTTTAAGCTCTCAACCCGTAATCCTTGTTAGCCAAAGCCAGCTTTTAAGTTTCTTATTGCTGTTTTCAAAACTTACTCAAGCCTTCTTCAATAGCTCTATTTGGGACTACATGTCCTATAACTCAGTATTCAAAGTAGTCATACGTGCATGTGGGTTAGTGCAAATGGGGTCAGACCTGGATTCCTGTGGCTGGTCCATCTGGTATACTAAGGCTGGTTTTTATTGGGAGCCTATCATCGAAAGAGACGGTCTAGCTTCTGAGAATTCTCAGAACAGCTCGAGAAATCAAAGTGTGAGTTCTCCATTTTTTAATTTTCGCATCTCTCATTCAATTTTGTATTTAGTGTAACTGCCCTACAGCTATGTGCAGGTGTGATATAGATTACTTTTACTTGGTTTCATTGCTAAATACCATGATCAGTATTTGATATGGACTTGGATTTACTTCAGTGTTGATAGTGTGGATGAGCACTGTACTGCTGTCGCCGACTGATTGCCCTCTTTGATCCATTAATCTGAGAATATTGAGTGGTGGGGTGTAAGTTAAAGCTTCTTTAATCTCAATTGGTGTTATGTAACTGAGTTTGAGTGAATTTATAGCTTAATGCCACCTAGAAACTAGTATGATAGTGTAATATGATGGATAAAGGGGTGTTTGGATGTATTTGTTTCACTGTGTTCTCTAGCCTCTCAGTGAGCAAAACTTATTTGGGCAACTTCCACAGGGTTAATCTAGTCTAGAACAAGCATCATCTTGGTAGTTTTAAGGTGATAAGTCAAATCACAAATAAAACTCTTTTAACAGATTTACTATTGGATTTTGTGAGTACCAATTCTTCATTTTGAATAAAGAAAAGGATAAGATTGCTAAATTGGGACTTATTGTAACATAATACACCAATATCAGTAATCTGGGAGCATTAGAATTTGAAAAGAGTCAAAGTTTCAAGCATTTTTCAAAAAGTCAAAGTTTCATACTGAAAAGTGGGACAGTTCTGTGGAATCAAGTGTGGGATTCAATTGTTGATAAAAATCAAAAGTTCTTATTGATTTATGATCTTGGCCAGCTTGTTTGTCAATTTCAAAAAGAAAATTGGGATTTGAAAAAGATTTGAACATTGAAAATTGATCTTGAAGTTGCCTTGTTGACTGAACACTCCCCTGTATCTCAGATTTGGCCCACTTTGAATTGCCCCTAGATTGCTTAATAATTGGAGTTAGGCTGTGATTCTTGATGCTTTAGAAACTTCCCTAGGTGTAGTTTATAGGTGTGTTTTTAGTTTTGCCAAATCTGCTTATTTAGTGCTTAATAATAAGCCTTCTTTTGGCTTATTTGGCTGTAGCTGCTGCAAGTACTCTTTGTGTTCTTAATTTAGATTGTTGAAGTTTCTTGTTGCTGTTCTTGTGTTATTGTTCTTGTTGTTTATTGTCATTGTTGTTGTACTATTTGTTGTTGTTATTGTTTAGCTTATTCAAGCATTAAGCTTGTTTGAGCTTATTTGGATATTTGGTTTGGCAGTCAAAAGAAATAGAAAACAAAGAATTTGAAAGCTTGAATCTGTTTTAGTGGATTTCATTGAAGGAATTGTTGTTAATCTGTAAAAGCTTGTGTTTGTGTTTTCTATTAAACTTAGTTTGCTGCTTAGTTGAGTTTATGTTTTGTGGTTTGAATCAGTGGAAGGAAGCAAAAAGAAAGAAAATAAAATTTTTGTAAAAAGTTGGGTTCGAACCCCTGACCTCTAGCCTCAAAGCCTCACAACACCCACACGTTTACCAACTGCCCTAGGGACTTCTCAAGTTATACCTTCCACTTTTTATTTTTATAGTAGTAGTGTTCTTTTAAGCTTATTTTAGCTGTTTAGCTTATAGCAGCTTATTGAAGCTGTTTCTTTTAAGCTTTTTATTTTTCTTAAATTTGTTTTAGTTTAAGTTAATTTCCAGAAAAATTTTACATTTATTTAATTAGTTTTAATATTTATTTTGATTTATTTTAGTTTAAAAAGTAATTAATTCATAATAATTAGGATTTTTCTTAAATAATTAATTTTCTTTTTTCCAAAATTTTCTTTTGTCTTTTAGTGCGTAAGAAAATTATTTGTAGGCTCATAGGATCTTTCGTGTTTAAATTTCACGTTTTATCTTGCGCGTGACGTTTGTTTTTAAATAAACGTTACGTGTTTGTTTTAAATTGTGATTTAAGATTCCCGATACCTAATTTTGCTTCCCGTAGTGTTTTAGGATTCCCCTAGTTTGCCTAATTGCCTTTTGTTCCCTTTAGGTTATTTTATTTTCTTCCTCGTTCATTAATTTTCCAATTTTGTTAATTTAACGTACCATAAATCCAAACAATCTCTCGCAACCAAACATACAAGTCTTTAATCTCGATCTTTAACGTAGCTTTCCATTCACACCTCGTTGGGGTACGACTCGGGAAATCACTTCCCGGTCTCACTAATATCACATTGCACGAGTTTACGAGGTAATCTTTTTCCTAAAAGGTTTACTTGTATTTCTCTACGTCTAGTTGTCACTCACGATAACTTTGACTCCACTTTGTTGATATTTTTGAATACTTGTTGTTTTACACACTAAAACACAACGAATCACAAACCGAATCCCGCCTCGATTACAGTCGGATCGGTATCGGGAATGGAGTCGGGTGTCGGGATCAGGACGGGAGTCGGGTGTCGGTCGGGATTGCTCACCCCTACCCTTTTTGCTGGATGCTCCATCTGTGTATAGTACCCATTCTTCATTCTAAGAGATATCACATATCTCCATGCCCCCTGCTTTTGGAACTCGATCGGATGATCCGATGGGTATCTCATTGATGAAATCAGCCAAGACTTGCCCCTTGATTGCGTTCCGAGGCAGATAAGTGATGTTGTAGGCTCCTAGCTCTACGGTGTATTTGGCCAACCGTCCGGAAGCCTCTGCCTTGCTAAGTATTTGCTTGATGGACTGGTCCGTTATGACTTTTATAGGATGGGCTTCGAAGTACCTTCTTAACCTTCTGGACAGATGCAAAAGTGCCAAGGCCAATTTTTCAACCAGAGCATATCTCTTTTCGGCTTCATGTAACATTCGGCTCACATAATGCACCGGTTTCTGTCGTCCGTCCCTTTCTACCAGTATTACCCCACTTATTGCTTCCTTCGTTGCCGCCAGGTACAAATATAGATCTTCCTTACGTGTTGGTGTTGTTAAGCAAGGGAGTTCTAGAATCATTTTCTTCATTTCTTGAAAGGCCCTTTCGGCTTCTTCTGTCCATCGGTATTCATCCATGTTTTCCTTAGTGATATTTTTGAGTGTTTTGAAGAAAGGCAAAGACCTTTCGGCTGATTTGGATAAAAAGCGGTTTAGGGCGGCTAGCTTTCCACTTAGACTTTGCATTTCTTTGAGAGACTTTGGTGATTACATATCGGCAATTGCTCTGGTTTTCTTGGGGTTTGCTCTGATACCCTCCAAAGTTACCATGTACCCTAGGAATTTTCCTTCCTCTACTCCGAACGAACATTTTTTGGGATTCAGCTTCATATTGATCTCTCGAAGGTTATCAAACGTTTCCGAAATGTCGGCCAGCAGCTCCTTCTCCGTACGGCTTTTAATGACCATGTCATCCACATATGCTTCCAAATTTCGGCCGATCTGTGACCGGAAGGCAGTATCTACCAGCTTTTGATATGTAGCTCCGGCATTCTTTAATCCGAAAGGCATTTTAACGTAACAGTAAGTTCCACGATCTGTGTAGAAGGCGGTTTTCTCTTCGTCCTCTTTGGCCATTTGGACTTGGTAATAGCCTTTATATGCATCGAGGAAGCACTTGTATTTGAATCCCATTACTGACTCTATCTTCCAGTCAATCTCGGGCAAGGGGTAGTAGTCTTTTTGGCAGGATGAATTGAGATTCTTGAAGTCGATGCACATTCTTCAACTGTCATGCGGCTCCTTTACCAGCACTGGGTTTGAGATCCATGTCGGATACCTAACGGCTCTGATGATCCTGGCCTTTAACCATTCTTCCACATCCTTGTTTATCGCTTGATTCTTTTCCTCCGAGAAGAATCTTTTCTTTTGTGCCACGGGCTTGTCATGGACGTTCACATTGAGCTTGTGTTCGACGATCCATCAAGGTACGCCCATCATATCTGATGGTTCCCACGCGAAAACATCTTTGCTGTTTCGGAGTAAATTTATCAGTCGTTTTCGTCCCTCCGACGAGAAATTTCTTCCGATGGTCACTAACTGATCGGGATGTGATGGGTGGACCAAAATTTCCTCGGTTTTTCGTCTTCACTTATCACGGCTGTGACCGGGGATACTTCGACCTCCGTTTCTTTTTTCAACAAGAACTTTTCTTCTAGCTTCCTATACTCTAAGATGATGACCGACCGAGTGACTAATGTTGCCACTCCTCTAGGTATTGGGAATTTCATCATAGCATGTATTGTCGAAGGTATGACCCTTAGCTCTTTGATTCCGGATCGCCCAAGGATAACGTTGTAGGGGGAGGGTGATCTCACCACTACGAATTTCACGGTCGTCCGGCGATATAGCCCTTCATTTCCGAAGCATACCTCTAGCTCGATTTTCCCCAGAGGCTTGATAGCCTCCCCGGCAAATCCTACTAATGGTGTGTTTGTTTTTGTTAATCGAGCACGAATGGAAGGGTCGAGGTTAAGGAAACAGTGCTCGTACATCACTTCCACCGAAGCACCTTGGTCCACATAAACCCTTCGGACAATGTATCCTTCTATCTCCGCTTCAATTATTAAGGGTTCATCGAAAACATCTCCGGGCAGTATTGGGGGAAAACTGATTGGAGTGATCATCCATTTTTCTTCCTGCTCTTACCAGAATGCGAAGGGCTCGTTCTCTTTATATCGAACCATATTGATGATGCGCCCCTGGTTGGTCTGATTGTTGCCTCGCGGAGGAGCTCTGTCTCTCTGTCGGACATCTCTGATTAGGTGATCTAGTTTACCCGTCTCCATTGCTTTCTTCAATTGTTCTTTCAAATTGTGACAATCATTCGTTAGGTGCCCCTTCTCCCCGTGGTAGTTACAGTACTTATCCATATTTTCCCTTGAAGGTCTCCCTCTTAGTGGTGGTGGTGCCGGAAGTCTGAGTTGATATTCAGTTTCCAGAATTTCTTTAGGTGCCTTAGTGAGGACATTCACATCTATCGGCCGAGTATCCCTTTGGTGTATGTCATTACGTGGGTAGTCTGTCTGGTAATTCATTCGATTGGTGTTGTCATTTCTCGCTGGAGCATAGGGCACATAGTGGTCATTACGACGAGGCCTGAACTCCTCCCGGTGATTAACACGTCTGCGATCCCCACGGAAGGGAGGCCGTTGGGAGTTTTGATCATTCCTGTTATGAGCATATGGCTGACTGTCTCTTTTGTAAGTGTCCATCTTTTCTCCTCTTGGCACTTCAGCTGTTCGATAGGCCTTCTCGGACCTAATAAAGTCATCGACCCTAATCATCATTTCAGTTATAGTTCTAGGAATCTTTTCGGAGAACCTTTTGGCTAGCTCCGGACACTTGCACCCATCGACGAAGGAGGATATCTGCGTGATTTCTGGGACTCCCGATATGCGGCTTGCTTCGTCGGTCCATCGTTCCTTGAACTCGGGTAGGGCTTCATTGGCCAGCCGGATAATTTTTGTGATTTCCGTAGGATCTCTAATGCACTTCCTCCGGAGGGAAAATCTCTGCACAAATTATTCACATAGTGTTTCCCAACCGTCAATGCTACCTCTCGGCAAACTATCAAACCATCCCCTTGCTGCGTCGTCCAGAGTCTGTTGGAACATCATGCACCATATCGGCATGGGCCATGAGCCTGACTGAGCTGCCCCTTCAAACCTAGTGATATGATCGTCCGGATCTGTGGATCCATCGTACAACTTCAGATGGGCTGGCATTGTATACCGGGCATTCTTGGGGCTAGAGAACTCTAGGATTCTTCGGGTAAAAGGACTTTTAGACGCCGCCTTGAAAGGCTTGGACAAGTCGTCAATGGCATCCTCTTCGGCTCTTTTGACCCCGTTATCTTGAGACTCATCATCGTCGAAGTCCAGCTGGATTGGTTTGATTGGTGTTTCGGCTCCGGTATTGTATTCTTGGATGAGAGCTTTTAGTGGGGAGATTTGGTTTTGTATTTGTTATATGCTGCCGTGAGAGTTGTTGTCATTGTTTTTTCCACTACCTTCGGGTGTTATTGGGGTAGGGCCTGTCATCTCTTAGCTGTGATAGAGTGAATGACGGGTCCCACGGATGGCGCCAATTTGTTGGAGTAAAATCTTGCATCTACCTCGAACAAGCAAAATGAATCCTTCGGACTGTGGTTTGTCCTTCGGATTCACAAAGAACTCTACGGCCTATCTCTATCCTTCGGTGACCTATAAGACAGAAACGTCCGTTAGACTCGCCCTGGGAATGTATCCCAGGACCAACCTCCGGCGTGAGAGTAAGTACGAAGCTCTAGAGAGATAAAGAATGAAGGTAAGTAAGTAAGAGAGAGAGTAGAGAATTAGTTAACCTTTGTAAGAGGATTTCTCCACTATTTATAGGCAGTTTAGATGAGGTGCCAACCTGTCTTGTACTTAGTTCCTTAGTGTTCGCTAGTTTGTGCTCCATTATCATGTACTTCGTGTACTTGTTTGTACTTTAACTTGCGTAATTATCGTAGGTCCGGAGGTTGGGACGTCCGGAGGGCNAAATTGCGAATTGTGACATTTAACATAGCAGATTTTTAGTTATTTCATTAGTAAAACTGATTGCTTATATAATATACAGGGTATGGAAAAACAAATGGTTTTGAGCGAAGACCAAATGTGCAAACTTGTGTATAAGCACCTTACTAAATGAGGAAACCTCTCTGATGGAGTGCGAGCCGGAGAATACACTTCAATGAGTAAAACATAGAACTAGTTCTACATACGTTGTTGATGCAACATATCGTTGTAAAAACATCCTAGTGTTAGCTATGTTCTGTTATTACCTTATTATTGGAGTAAGTGATAGATTAGTCGGTCAATAGATTGTAATTGGATGATATGGTAACTGAATTGATCATGTTTGGTTTTTATGTTTTGAATTCTATTTGTATAGAGATTTATATGAATTGCTTAAGATTAGCCCAGTTTTGTTGTAGTGACGGTTTACCCATAATACTGTTGTTAATTTAGTCATGAATTTACTCACGAAATATTACTAAAAAGTAGGTCATCGTTACTCATGGCTCTTACACACTACAAATAGGTGGGAAAGTTTACCCACATATTATTGTGGGAAAGTTACCTGCATATTATGTGTCGACTTTTACACATGAAATAACATTGTGGGCAATGTTACACACAAACTACCCACATGTATATCTATGGGTATTCTCGTGGTGCATTAAAAAAATCCCAGAAAACTTCACCCATGAAAGCACCTCAATCACCCACCTAAAATGATGTGGGTAAATTTACCCACAGAGTGTAAATGGCGTGGGCATACAATTAGCCTCGGAGGTTTTACCCATATTCATATGATCATGGCTAGTCCGTGGGTATTACCCAGTTACCCACGAAAATTTGGCTTTTACCCACAAATTCTGTCCGTGGCTATTCGCCTGAATTCTTGTAGTGGTGGTATAGATTTTTACATGCTTGTACATAGACAATAAAAATACATAAACCTTGTAAGAAAATTGATGGAACTTGTGAAGAATAAAATGGTAGACTTACTTGGATGTTTAGAAATTTTAGGATAAAAATCCTACTAATCCATAGGTTTATATCTCAAAACCTTGTAATGGATGATAACTAGTTCTTGTAAATGAAGTTGTATTTGAAAAATTCTTGTCTTCCCTTGGTGTTGAATTTGGAACGAGCCACAAGCAAGAGAAAGGAGGGAAGAACTATTTTTCTTGATCAAAATCTTTACACATGCAACTATGAGATTTTTAGGTGGAACATGGGGTTTTATGTGTAAATTAAGAAGAGAACATGTGTCCCCTTGGACCCTTAGAACCGGCCACCTCATAGGAGGTGGTGGGTTTGTCATCTTTTTGTACAATATAATTTTTACGGGGTACCGTTTATTGTATAGTTTTGTAATTTTAGCGTTTCCGTGTACCGGGTTAATTAAAAATAATTTTTAATGTAACTATTGTGACAAAACGAACTTGTAAAAATTATAAAAATATAATTTTGTAAATATTGGGTGTTTCGATAGTTATGGTCTAGTTGATACAATTTTTGTTATATATAAATGCAAGTAATGATTTAATATTTGGTAACTTACCAAAATATATAATATATAGTTTAATAAACCTTAGTGGAATTTGTTTGGTGTATTGGTTAAAAACTATAATCATGTGTTATTATTTATTTGAAGATAAATAAATAAATGTAATTTGAAATTATATAATCTACGAGTGGGATAGAATGCAAATGATGTCGTGATGAAATGTAGACTAACCCTAGTCTATGAAATGTATGATGAATGATGTCTTATGATTATATGACTTAACCTACCCGGTTTCGTCAAATGAATATCCGTAAACCTAGTTTACGTGAAATAATGAATTGAAATCTGTGAATAGAAAAATGTCGAGACTTGGGAAAATGACCTGAAATTGCGAGTTGTGACAAAGTGTTTCTTAGATTAGATGTGTATTATAATGTGAGTCTCTTACTTTACAGTTAAGAGAATCTTTTAAATCATATTTTTATGTGTTGTACCTTGCACACAATAAAGATTTCTCCCACTTGTGCATGAAACAACACCATGTACCATATAAACAACACGCATGCGTTTGTTAATATGAACAATATGATTTGTGTCATTAGCATAACTAGTAGATATATAGTTAATCAATTAAGGAAACGCACATGACTATCCTTGAATATTAGTGTCTATATTTTGGAAAGTAATTATCTTGAGATATACAAAAGATAATCTGAGTTACAATCAAGACAATAAGTCTTGTAACTCCCACTGAATTAGAGAACATTACAATAATCCCTTATACAGTAATAGGCACACAATACTCCCACTGAATTTGACAACATTATAAATGTTTCATTATCAGTGAAAGGAAATAGTGTGCTATTTACTTTCCTATATCTTTTGAGAAAACCCATTCGCAACAATTATATAGGTTCTAAAAGAATGTATTCTACTATGTAAATGTGATTCATCACATTCCAAACTATTAACTTGAAAAAACTGGGCATGCAATTTCTTCCTGAATAGATCTACCATTCCAACAATTGTATGTAGTATCTTTAAATGGTCAAAGCAAAACAACTAGATAAAATTGCTAGTTTGTCTTT
>LBNU01017361.1:48618-70704 GCA_014162995.1 Artemisia annua
TCGTTAAGTCTTTGTGTCTAATAATAAATATAAAAATATATTTATTATTTTTCCTTAATACTCATTTGCAATGTGTGCAATCCCGAGGTCTCGTGTTCGATACTAGACATTTACACGTTAATTATTTAACTATAATTTAACAAAGCCGTCCCACTCCCTCGAGCCGACCTCCAATCCGGTGGCTTCGGAACAGTGCTGACTCCCCAAAACACTTCAATGAATGTTATATAGTATATTGTCTGACTTGTATTATTCATTGCGAATTGCATATATGTCTATCTAAAAGTGAATAATTGCATATATATATCCTTAATATAAGTTTTTAATGCACATGGTACAATGGTATTTATGAATATTTGAGAAATATGTGAAATTTTGCATCTATTGAGTGATATATGTGTATATGCAAATGCCCAGGCAATCAATATATAATTATAAAGATCATTCTAGATATAAGGATAATGGACTTAGGCCATAGCCTTAAACCAATATGTCGACGACATACAATAATTAACTATAGTATTAATATATACTCGCGCTTTGATCCATAAAAAAAGATGTCGTTCTCCTTCAAGTCTTCTAAATATTCTGTAATTATTCTTTTACATTCTTTCTATTATTATTTAATTTGATTCGAAAAAATAGTTAATTTTCTAAATCTATTTGCTAAACCGGTAACCTTTAGTATATTCAAATTGTCATAAAAAGAGTTATACGAACAGACTCGTACGTCAATTCAAAAAGATGGCAAGTTGTTGACAACACAAAACTTTTCAAGCAAGTATCTAGCTTATAATCTATGAAAACAAAAATAAAACGTTGCGGGTTGGGCAACTGAACACCCTATAAATGTTTGTTACGTCCTTGTGGGGTTAAACTTTAAGAAATAAACAAATGGAACCTTAATTTATGCCATCTTCTATCTCTTTTATGGTCATTGCTCTTTACGTGTCAAATTAATGGACCACATGGACCATGAAAGGTAACAAATTAAAGCTAGCTATACAAACCATAAATTCTTCTGAGAACTCATATCTAGTACGTAAATGGTTTGGTACTGAACTAAGGATCTTCTCTCTATTAGCAATGTCGTCATTTACGTGTCAAATGGTTTGATACATTTTTTTCCTATTACTTTTCAGTTTTTATCATGTATTGAGCATGATTAATGCATTTCTTCGAATTGTTGTTGTTGCAGAATCTCAGATGCAAGGGCACACTAAGAGCTTGTAATTCAAAGGTTAAAACTACATTTGCTTATGAAAAGTTTGTATTTCTAAGTCATATCATATAGGAACGTTGTTCCTTGAATAGACATGCACGACTATGTTGCTCAAATTTTTTGTGATGTGTTCTATATACGTTTTATGTGTTTGCTGTAATAATTGAACTTCAGGAAGGACTCATCAAGTTTGTATATCATTTTGTAGGAAAGAAACCATGGAAGGAAGCAAAATGATAAGATAGGGAACCTAAAAGAAAACAGAATTGTCATGAACAATATGATAATTTTTGATTCTCAAGATTCAGGTCACTATAAACATGATCCTCCACTAGTTAAAACACTAAAGACTTTAGCGGAGCAAAATGTTGCCAATTTTCAATTTCCCGGTCATAATAGAGGTCGTGCTGCACCATCTTCGCTGTCCGAGGTGATTGGAATACAGCCTTTCCTACATGACATGCATGCGCTTCCAGAGCTGGGGAACCTATTTTCACGTGAGGGAGCAATTTGGGATGCACAAAAGCAAGCAGCTGAATTGTTTGGAGCCTCGGAGACATGGTTCCTAGTCGGGGGTACAACGTGTGGGATCCAAGCCTCAATTATGGCTACTTGTTCACCCGGCGATACATTAATTCTTCCACGAAATGCACACAAATCAACATTCTCTTCAATGGTTTTGTGTGGCGCAATACCAAAGTACTTATTCCCAGAATATGATTATGAATGGGACATTGCTGGTGGCATAACTCCTTCACAGGCAAGTGGAATTTTGTTCAAGAAGAAAACCTTGATTGAAATGTACGCATTTTAGCAACGTGATACATGTAGAGAATTAAAAGCAAAACAAAGTTGAAATACATGCATAAATATGAAGGCCTACATATAAATACCAGAGCTTGAAAATGAGACTCCAAAAAATTAATGCAAATTAAAAAAATCTCATTAAAATTTTATATTTAAGGCTCTATGCAAAAATACTTATTGGTGTCAAGATGCCCTATTATAAAAGCTAGATAAAAAATCTTAAATAGTTTCTATTAAAGATATATAAGTTCAAGAAAATACTCACTTCTATTGCCTAGTCCTGCATTAGGGGTAAATTTTGAGGCCTTGTGTTGTCACGGTACGTTATCACAAATGTTTAAATCACGCTGCCATAAAAATAAGGAGAGCTGAATAGTGGATTGTCAAAGATTAATTTTTGTTATATTAGATATCATTTGAAATCATATATGCAAATGGCAGGTTGAGAAAGCAATCAAAGAATTGGATACCGAAGGTCGAAAAGCATCAGCTGTTCTCATCACCTCACCTACTTATCACGGTATTTGCAGCAATCTGGAGAAGATCTCCTTCTTGTGTCACTCTTACAACATTCCTTTAATTGTGGACGAAGCTCATGGTGCTCACTTAGGCTTCCATGAAAATTTGCCCCGTTCAGCTCTTAGTCAAGGAGTTGATCTTTCGATACAATCAACCCACAAGGTATTATGCTCTTTCACACAGTCATCCATGCTACATATGTCAGGAAATATTGTGGATAGAGAAAGAATTTCTCAATGCCTTCAATCCCTTCAAACCACCAGTCCCAATCATATGCTTTTAGCTTCTTTAGATGCTGCTAGAGCTCAAATAAGTAAACACCCAAAAACCATCTTTAACAAACCATTTGAACTAGCCATGGACGCAAAAGCTCTTATAGAAAAGATTCCCGGAATTACAGTCCTTAATTCTTGTACATTTTCTGATGTTGTTGGGATTGATTCATTAAGAATAACGGTAGGGGTGTGGAAGCTTGGTATATCTGGTTTTGAAGCAGATTGTATCTTATATAAAAATGGAGTGATTTCAGAACTTCAAGGTGCCCGTTCTCTTATGTTTGCAATAAATCTAGGCACTACTAGAGATGATGTTGTGAAGCTAGTTGAGGGGTTAAAGAATCTATCACAAAGACATGCCTCTATTCGAGTAAATGTTGTACAACCTTTTATAGGAACAATTAGTAACATGATATTAAGCCCACGAGAGGCGTTTTTCACTAGTAAAATGAAAGTGAGCCTCAAAGGGAGTATTGGCAAAGTTTGCGGTGAGTTAGTATGTCCATTCCCACCCGGAATTCCACTGCTAGTACCTGGGGAAGTAATTACAGCTGAAGCATTGAACTATATAGTTGAAGTGAAAAATAATGGTGGTTTCATTAGTGGAGTTGCTGATTCTACTCTTTCCTCCATTGTTGTTTGCATTCAATAAGCCAACCATATGTTTGTGTCGGGATTCTAGCTTCTCGCTAAACTTTGCTGTTAAAAAAGTTATTGTTGCGCGTAAATAACGCATCTATCCAAATAAGACAACCTACAAGTTTAATAAGTTTTTTGACATGTTCAGGACTAAATAATTCTAAATTTCATAAGTTTGTAATCTCTTAAATCATACTAGAAAAAGTAGAACTGTCGACGAGCAAAATCCCGACGACACAATGTCATTGGCATTTAACGCTAAACGACAAAAAACCGCTTGACCGAGACTTCAATGCGTTGAATTTTTTACCAAACAAAATGCCGACGACATGTCGTAGGCATTTTATTAGTCAAATTTGACTTTCAACATTTCACCCATTTTTTGGGCGGTATTTTTTCCGCCTTTTAAATCCCTACGACATGTCGCCGGGACCAAAATCCATACAATTTTTGGGGCGATTAGTGTTTGATTAATGTTAATTACGTTTATATATTGACGACATGTCGTCGGTATAATCTAGTATTAGATTAGAAATAAATTACGTTTGCATTTTATTCTATACCAACGATATGTCGTAGGCATGTATTAAGACTTTTGGGCGGTATTTTTTCCCTCCTTTTGTTTCCCTACGACATGTCTTAGGTAATAAAAACCACCCTAATTTTTGGGCTATTAGTTTTAGTTTCAAGTTACTAAAAGAAAATGAAAAAATGCTCTAAGTTAGAAAAAGCAAACAATTTCACCAATAAAAACAACATAAAATATGAGATAAAAAGTTGCAGGTATCTATGACATATATTGACAATAACTCGTACAAACGATTTCATTACAAATCGATAAAAAGTTGCACATATAAACGTTGAAACGATTTCACCAATAAAAACAACAGAAATAGTGAGATAAAAAGTTGTATGTATCTGTGAGATATAGTGACAATAACTTGTACAAACAATTTCATTACAAATCAATAAAAGTCGATAAACGTCCAATATTAATAAAGCGTACGTTACATTATTGATCAATAAAACTCTTCAAACATTAAAACGTACGAATTACATTATAGATCGATATATAAAAGTTCAAACATTAAAGCGTACGAATAACATTACAGATCGATAAAAGTTTAAACATTAAAGCATACGAATTACTCCAAACTAAGATTGTCCAGGTCATCATAAAGGTCGTGAAATAGGGCAGCTGATTGAACTGTGTGGTTTTGAGGATGCCTATACATTTCTAGGATTTTCTCGAGTACCATTATCTTGTGATTCAATTTGATGCAGCTTGAGCACTCTGCATTTCGAGGACTCTATGTTGAAGGTCCTAGAGAGTAAGTTGGAGTTCTTGATGGTCCTGCAGAATGAGTTGGAGGCGTTAAAGCTCTAGAAGAACCGGTCATTAAACGGGTTCGTTCTTCCTTCCATAAAAAGAAAATAGCATCTATAATCCTCTGTCCCAGGCTATTAAAGAGTAAAAACAATTATTTTTAAGAACTAACTAAATTATTTATATAATACACAAAAAAGAAGTATGTAATTGTTCACCTTTAATAAAGGACACGCATAGTATAGTTTACCATAGGTGCGAGGTCGATGCGATTCTTGCAGAACTTCGCCTCCTCGTCCACAAGGACAAGCAAAAGCTTCAAATTCTGCCATCTTCATGATAACAGTGTGTATGTTTGTGGTTTTGAGGATAAGAGAGTATATAATGTGTTTGTGAGGATAAGAGTAGATCTGCTAACTGTTATATATGGTAAAAAAATAGAGCTTTTGGTGGGAAGTTTTGGTGCCAAAATTTTGGCGGGAAGTTTTGGTGGGAAATTTTTGCGGGAAGTTTTGGTGGGAAGAAAATTAGTTTTGACGACTCATTCGTTTAACATGTTATGTATATCCATAACACCTCGACTCATCCTTTAACATGTTATGCATATCCAAAACACCTCGACTCATCCGTTTAACATGTTATGTATATCCATAACAACTCGAATCATCCATTTAACATGTTATGTATATCCATGACACCTAGACTCATCATTTAACATGTTATGCATATCCATATATAATACCTCGACTCATCCGTTTAACATGTTATGTATGTCCATAACAACTTGACTCATCCGTTTAACATGTTCTATATATCCATAACAACTCGACTCATCTGTTTGACATGTTATGTACATCCATAACAACTCGACTCATTTGTTTAACATGTTATGCATATCCATAGCAACTCGACGCATCCGTTTAACATGTTATGCATATCCATAGCATCTCGACTCATCGTTTAACATGTTATGCATATCCATAACATCTCGACTGTTGGGTTTTGGAGAACTGCTGCTGCTCATAGAATTACAACTGCTGAAAGTGCTTAATGGAAAATTCTCTAAGTGTGTTTCTACTGCTGGAATAAATGTTAATACTGCTAGTATATTTTACTATTGCTAGGGATGTTGAAGAAGATCACACAAATACACTAAGTAGTTACTACTGCTAGACCAAAGGTTACTACTACTAGTGAAGAGTTACTACTACTGGAAGGATACAACTGTTAGAGTAAAGATACAACTGCTAGAGTATTATGTTTCTACTACTTAGTGTTAGTATGCGGTTTTAGTGTGTGCCTGCTGATTTATTTGCTATGGTCCATATGTGCTTATTTATGATAAACCTATGAACTCACCAGTGTTAGCTGACTTTTAGCATGTTTTTCTCAGGTGTTTGAGTATGAGTTTGTTGGAGGCATGGCATGGCATTGGTCATAAGTACACGAAGTATTTTTACACATGAACTAAACTCTAATTGGGACGGACATGTTATATGGGCCTTGTTTTATTCAAAACTGAACTTATTGCATGACATTTTAACTTTGGAAATGTAAACTATTTAAAACAGGTTTTCAAATCCGTTCTCTATATCTATGTGTTGTGATTCAATTTAGTAGCACCCAAAACATGTATGCTTCCGCGAAAACCAGATTTTGGGGGTGTTACACTAAAATACTGATGGTGAGTCAATCGTAGTATAGTGATTTCCGAAGAAACTCAAGTGAAGTATGTATTTCCCCGGGTCGTGTCCCAGCTAAGGTGTGAATGGAATCGTGATAATCGATTCGTGATTCGTGTAGTGAATAAGTGAAAAAGTGAATATTTTTGATTTTTACAACTAATAATATGATAAAACAAGCAAAAACAAATTATCATGCAAAGAGTACACGTTATTCAAGCAACCAAATCCTAAAATCGCAAATACGTAAAAATTAAACGTAAAGTTAAAAACTAAAATGTAAAATTAAAGCTAATCTAAACCTACGGTTGAAAAATAAATTTTCTGAAGTCCTAAATAATAAAAGAAAAATTTATGAAAAAGTAAAATATATATTTTTTTTACTTTTTATTTATTTAATATGAATTAAAACTATTAAAAAGAAAATAAATCAAAATTAATAGCCAAACTATTCTAAAAATTGTAAAAATTTTTATGATAAATTCTTTATACTAATTATAAACTAAGAAAAATAACATTTTAGAAAAATCTAATCTGGAAAAATTTATAGAAAGTAAAACAGATTTAAGAAACTAATTATAAAAGAAAAAGCAATAAAATAAAATGCTCTCAATTAAAGCTAAACAAGCTCATACTTATCAAAGCAACAATTAACAAGCTCAGGAAAACATGAATCAAGCAAGCAACAAGTTAAGAACAAGCTTTAATGATCAAATTAAACCAATACTGACAAAACACTTAAAAACAGTCAACACAGTCACTTAAAGGTCCAAAATAAGCAGTGTAAATAAGCTAAACAAACCTAAACAAACCTAAACAAGCATGTAGAACCAAAGAATCACGTTCCGGATGTCGCGGTTGATCGAAATATGTGTAAACCATGGTTATTTCTAGAGAGAGAAAGTAGAGAGAGAAAGGTGAAGAACTATGTGTTTTATTAATATGAAATGAAGTGAAACTTTACACACACTTTCCCACACCTCTCATGGAGAGTCATGAGGGGTATTTATAGGCTCATTACAATATAAGTTTGCCTAATGAACAACAATAGTCCCTAAGGTACTATTTGCTACATATCTAGTCCATTTCACTTGTGTGACGTTATCTTTATAAAATAGCAAGGCTAACAATCTCCCTCCAAGATATCATCACACGTGAATGGTTACAATGAGGCCTATAAACAACTAAATTCCAACAATAGTAAACTATGTTGATGTTGTTGGAGCGCAGAGTCTCTGTAGTCTAGATACTGAGGCAGACTTGAAGTTCTCTCATCCGACGAACTCGGCATTTGATCTTTGGCACTGACGGCACTGATTTACGTAGCTCTGAACTTCAACTGTAATGGTCTAGTTAGGTTATTACTCCCTCCTAACTAGTGAGCCTTTTTCTTTCTTCTACTCCCTCCTGAACTGACAACTCTCTTTCATCACGCAGTGGATAAAGTAGATTGTAAAGTGTTTGCACCATGGTTGTCGTTCGGGAAGCATCATAACAACATAACTCACATAGTATCGCATAGAAGGTTGGTAATAAGCTCCGATGTACACATACTTGGTACCTCATGGTACTTCTTTGGTATTAAGCACAGTTCCCTCGATCAACCAACTACTGAAGACGAAACACTACTTCTTTTGGCATGTTCTTCTCCCTCCTGATGGTTGCGAGTTATCGGAATCATCATAATCTTGTGTACATGCCATACAGTTACCTTTACTTTACACTTCTGATGCAAGATATAAACCATGACAACATAATTTTGTGAGAACATGTTGATAAGATATGACTCTCTTTTTTCTACAATCTCGTCTTTTCTCTTCAACATATAAGCGACCTCTTCAAATTCCACCCAGCTAGTAAATGACCAATGACTAGAGAAACAACCCAATATAACCAATCTGAAAATGAAGTAAACATCCCTTAGATATGTGACTTAATCTTGTACGATGGTGTGACTAAGAACCTATACTGAGCACTACAACGTAACTCCTTTAAGCATAGGTAGTGCTATATACTCAAACCCACAAACAGTATATGAAATCTCCGCCTCTTGAACTATCCACAACTTCGTGTGACACTGAGTACTACAATATAACTCCTTAAAGCGATAGCTATAACCCGTGAGCACTACAATGTAACTCCTTAATTACATCGGGTATAACTAGATAATCCAAGTCTTAATCACTATCATTACTAGTGAATGCACAAACAAGTATCTTCGAAAGTCAAGCATCCATCCACCCCTAGACTTTGAGATAAATAAGTACACATGCCCTTGAAATGAACTTCAAACCCAGATAAGTGATAAAGAATTATCCCCATAGTCACAAAAATCCGATACTAGCCGTTGTCATTTGATTGTGAATCTTGATCAGGATCTTTTCAAGCTATACGTGGTGTGTTTTGAAGCGTGATATATTGGTATTAAGTTTATGAAATGATGAAACGAAGCATCTTCAATGAAGTGTAGACCAATAATATCATGTGTTTTCGGTGAGGTGGTAATTTAGGGTTTAGGTTACTCGATAGAAGTTTAGGTTATAACCTAATTCGAAATCCTTGAAGCTTACTCGATAACCTAAAGTAATTTTGGCAGAGTTTCGTTTAGGTAAGCCCAAGTGAAATCCTTACTCGATTAAACGATAAGGTTGAACCAGCCTAACTCGGCAAAACTTACTATATCAAAAATGAAACCCTTACTCGAAATTATATACCCTTACTCGGTATATTTACCCTTACTCGATAAAGTTGAAGGCTTACTCGAAATTAGGGAAGCTTACTCGATAAAAGCAAGTGTCAATCCCTTACTCGATACCATGGCTCTTACTCAATACCCATTAAGCCTTACTCGGTATCCCAATAATTTCGCAGCACCTTACTCGAAATTTTTGTTCCTTACTCGGAAAGATCATAATCATACTCAGTAAAACACGAACAAACAACCCAAAAAACACGAAATTACACCCAAAAACACCACGATTCGCTCCTCGTTAGCTCTGATACCAATTGTAGAACCAAAGAATCACGTTCCGGATGTCGCGGTTGATCGAAATATGTGTAAACCATGGTTATTTCTAGAGAGAGAAAGTAGAGAGAGAAAGGTGAAGAACTATGTGTTTTATTAATATGAAATGAAGTGAAACTTTACACACACTTTCCCACACCCCTCATGGAGAGTCATGAGGGGTATTTATAGGCTCATTACAATATAAGTTTGCCTAATGAACAATAATAGTCCCTAAGGTACTATTTGCTACATATCTAGTCCATTTCACTTGTGTGACGTTATCTTTATAAAATAGCAAGGCTAACAAAGCTTAGAAACCAAAAGCCTATACAACTAGCTTTCTAAAACACTAAATATCATGCACTGAGATCATTTAACAAGCCAGAATTAAGTTCATGAATATGAATAGATAGGCACATAGCAGTGATGCAGGGCATTTTTCAACAAAACAAGCCATAAGAAGAACTTGAAAAGCTAATAAAGAAAAATCTAAAAATTTAACACAAGTTATTTTTGAAAAGTCAAGCTAGCCAACTATTTACAGCAAAAATGATAAAGAAATGAGAACATGAAAAATCTATAACAAAATGGTTTTGCAAACTAAAGAAACTTTTTGACTTTTCAAGCTTTGTTTTTTTTTTGTTTTTTTTTTGAGTTGATGACTAAATTGAACTTACAATGATTCAAGCTGATTATAGATGTCATATTAAGCTAATTTAAACCCTAATGCAGCTAAGTGTAACTAAGTTTCACCTAAATCTAAAAATGTAGCAGCTACAGAACATAAATAAGCACAATATTGATCCTGGAAACTGATTTTGACTTTTTGACGTTTAAAAGTGCAATTATATGTTTTAACTATCTAATATAAGCCTAATATGAGCTGAACATGTAGACTAACAAGTAAGATAACAACTAGAGTACCATAAACTCAGATCATCCAAACACCCTTTACTACTTCAGATTACACCATGAATGACAGATTTATACTTCTAACTTCTAAACAAATGATCAACCTGAGTGAATAAACTATATCAGCAGCTAATTTAACAACAAAATTCACAAATCAACAACAGAAACACAGAAATTCAAATAAAGCCATATCAAAAGCAGTAGCAACTCAAATCAATAATAGATCAAATATAAGCGTAACATGAACGCCAAATAAGCTACTGATAACAGAAATAAGCCATAACAAGCAGTATTAAACCAAAGTAACAGATGCTAAGCTACTAAATATATAAATGCAGATTTAGACTAAGAGTAAATTGAAAACTTACAAGGAAATCCCTAGCTAAACAAGGGAATCATTTGAAATTAGCCTATGTTTAGATAGGCTCACCATCATCTCAGGATCATGAATCAACCACCATCTCTCCATTAATTGCTAGGTTTGACTTTCGTTGACCAAGATCAATAGAACAATTCAAGCAGCAATAGTTTAACTAAACTCACTATAAGCTATGAATGAGCTTACAGAACAGTTTATAAGAGCTTTTAAAAACTATTTAACCATAACTAGATATTAAAACTTTGAAAGTAAATTGCAAATTTTATAAAAGTAAAAGGAAATTTTATTATCAATGAAGCTGAGTTACAATTGAAAACAGTATTAAAAGAGATTACAAAACTTAATTGTACTGAGAAAGTAAATTGACAGAGTAACGATGCTAAAACTACCTATACTACTCCTAAAATCTAACAGAACCGAATGTGGTGAGGTGAGGGGCTTTTATAGCCGAGCTTGGAAGCATCTCAGGGTCCCTTTGGAAGGCTCTGGATCTATTCATTCTGTCCCTTGGATCAGTAATCCAATCATAAGCTCAATTTGGCCCTTGATTTCCATGCCACGTCCAATCCACCAATAAGAAGCCTTGGGATTGCCAAGGTGTCATTCCTTCATCTGACTTGTCAGATGTCCTTCTAGAAGTACTTAATGTATGGGTTAATTTTGGTATGGGGCAGGGTAAAATTGGGGAGGATGGAGGAACAGTGAAAAGTGGGTAATTGGGTTTTTATTATTAAAGTTTGACTCTGCGAATTGGGGTAAGGGATTTTGACTTCGGGTTATAATAAAAGAGGTGGGTCGGGTGTGTATGGAATGGACCGGGTTTATGGGTGGTGAGTGGGCCTGTGTTGGGTATAATGGGTTTATTTGGATTGGGTTTGATGGGTTAAGTATTTAGTATAGGTTTAAAATTTTTATGGTTTAGTTTTTAGGTTAAAATTCAAGGGACCAAATTTGTAATTTCTGAATCTTCGAGGACCATCTTTGCCATTCTTCATAAATATTATCCAAGGGCTTTCATTGTAAATCTTTGATTCTTTGAGGACCTTTGTTGACACTTGAGCTTATTTTTTATCCAAAATGAAAATTGCTTCCCCAGGCGCGACTTTAAATACTCTTTCCAAAATCTCGTGCTCGTGTTGTCGTTTTCACATGATTTGCGTCCATTTCTTACATATCCATACCTGCACAATCAAAAACACAAAAACAACATATTCTTGGCATTTATGATCGGTTTTTGGTCGTATTAGTCCGTTTAATAAGGTAAAAGGTATGTGTAATTTAACACATACCAAAATCCCCCAGACTAAGGTATTGCCGTGTCCTCACGCAATGTAATCACATCATGATTTTGAGATAAATAATTTCAAAACCTCTTTTTACTAACTTTGAAAAGTAGCAAGAACGTTCAAAAGAGATTCCAAAATCATTTATTCCCGAAAAACGCCCCATTTATCCATTTTATTCATATACTAACTCTACACTACTATTTTTGTATTTTCCACTTTATTAATGACGGTATGCCGATTTTCATTATTTTGCAATAACGTTTAGGGTCATAGAGTAGAAACACGATTCATAGAGAAGTGACCATACGGATAAAATTCGTCATCCTTGATTTTTCACGAGTCCCCAAACTAAGCTTATTAACGAGATCACAACTTACTTAGAAATTAGATGCCAACACTACTCATGGAAGTTACTTGTGAAATAACCTCTCGCTCCCATATCTTAATGTATCTAGATTTTTTTACTTATGTTGAGAAATGAATTTCTTCTTGTTTTCTCGTTTCGATACTTTTCAATCCGATAAAGATACCAAGTTTAGACGCTAAGTAGTTTTTCATCTTCTCTCAAGAACCATTGCGTTAAAAGTGAGGTCCACATCAAGGATTTAGGATACATATGAACTCAAATATATAAGTTGAGGAGTACTACACGTGCACCTAATGTGACTAGTCTAGGACCATCCACATGCACCTCACGTGCCATCAACTTATTTAACAACTTAAGCACTTATCATACATTCACATACATCACTTTTTATTCATATTTTTTTTTCTCATCATCATCATCATTTTTTCTCTTTTTTTTATTTTTTTATTTTTTTTCTTTTTTCTTTTTTCTCAACATATAACATAGAACTTTACGGGTAGTTCTAAAACATCATACATAATCCAAAGATCGTATCTCAACACTTTTGACTTTATTTATTTTTGATGTATCCTTGATGTGTACTCAATTTTTAAAGCAAAGATTCTTTTAAGAAGATAAAGAACTAAATTTTGCCAAAACCTAAATACCTTTAATTATCCTAGAACATCTATTATAAAGGTGAAACAATCTGATGGGAGCAAAAGACCACAAGAACCTTTAATGAGCTCTAAAGAGAACCAACTACTCCACGTATGACATCTAACTTCTAAATAAACTCTATCATCTCTCGCTCTCCGCACATTTAAAAATCTCAAATAATGAGATTCGTTAATACTTAGCCGATAATCAGCCACGCATATATAAAGTCAGATACGGAAACTTGCAAATTCTAAGAAAGAATTCGCGTTTTCTAGCTCCTTATGTAAAAGACTAGCGAAAGCTTTTAAGCCATGCATTTCTAAAGTCAATTACTGGAACTTGCAAACTCTTAAGAAAAGAATTCGCATTTTATAGCTCCTTGTGTACAAGACTAGCACAAGCTTATATGATTATCATTGGTTAAGGGAACAAGCTAGGGCTCAACACGCCCGGTCAAGTCAAAATTTTATTCCTACTCTCGTCAGCTGGAAAGTCAACATGGTGTCAAAACACTTATTATATTTTTCATAATTTTTTCACTTTTTTACATTTTTTGTCTTTTTTTTTTACAACAATTTCATCATTTTTCTTCAAAATTTTTCAAATTTTCAATTTTTCAATTTTTTTTAGGAAAAACGGGGTTGCGAGAGTAAACGACAAAGTGCAAGGCAAAAATCAGATCGACAGATCACCCCCCCCCCAGACTAAAACGAAACATTGTCCTCAATGTTTAAAGGTAAGGGTTCTCCTACATAAATCTAAGGGCATTTATTAGGTATGCCAAAAGATAAATGTTAGTCGATAAGATTATGGATATCGGATGAGCAACGAAGAATGAGACTCGAGGTGAGAGAAGACAAAACCACGAGCACGAGAGTCTTCAAACTTCGGGCGAATCCTGGACATAAATATCAACAAACACAAAACACGAGAAATGGAAGAGGTAGCCCTCCTCACGTCACTTATTAGTAAGAAAATAGAAAGAAGATAGAAAGGATAAGCATGGGGTGCCTCTCACGAAGCGCTTGTTTATTAACGAGTCGTATAGCTTAGACTCGCCCCGAATTTACTTAATCTTGGGGGAGCAAATGGAACGGACACCCGGCAAGAAAATCGGAGATGCCGGGGTCAAAGACGGTATCCTCACTCCCGACGGAGTGAAGGAATGGAGAAGTGATGGGATAAGTGAAGAATGGGTAAAACACACGGATGACAAAAGCAAATTTAAATTCCAAATCACGGGTGGGTTAGGTGGGCAAAATATCAAGCACCGGATCATTATGATTATAAATCTCGTCCACCACTCCAAAAATAACTTCATTCGTATCGGATTCAAATCAACATCCGGTGGTTTCGCGGGTGGACGAGAAGATGGTAAATCGAAGAGAAATGAGTCAGCTTCGGAAAGTAAATCATCATCATGTATTTCTTCAAGAACATTTCTTCGAAGGTCATTCTCATTATTCTCAATACCCGGTGGAGAAATGATATGAGTAAGTTCATCGGAGAACTTCTCGTGAAGAGAATCAATCATATTATGTGAATCCTGGACCTCGGGTTCCATTTCGTACTCATCACAAGGAATATCGAAGATTGGATTATTTAGATTAAATTCCAAATCGAAATCAAATAACGGATTTGTGAAAGTCATATTGAATGTTTCGGAAACCCTTGGAACAAGGTCATCAATATCCTTAGGATGATTGAATTCAACTTTCTTCGGAGGGTGAGAAAGTGTTTTGTCATTTTCTTCATTATTTTCTTCTTCTAAGCTGACGAGCTCAGAAGGTACTTCGTCCACATAATCGATGTCTCCACAAGATAAAGATTTATCATCGTCGGAATCGGAGAACATCTCAACACTAACATTCGGATTGTCAAGAGGAGGTAACTCAAGCTCTTCTGCCGTATTAAAAACATATTTTTCAAAATCGGGAAAAGATCCTTGAGCTCGGGCTCCAAAGGATCTGACGGCTTAACAATCTCAGTTGAAATAGAATCATTATGAAAAGTATCGACTTCTTCCAGAACGGGGTCACTTCCCTCATCCGGTGTGAGGAAAGGATGGGAAGAGTCGGGGATGATAGATTCGATCGGATCTTTCAAAGAATCAACAAAATCACATGATAATCCAAATGATCATCAAATCTCGAAGAACATTTTGAAGAATCCGGAGGGTGGACAAGTGCTGTGCTCTGATAGCTAGGAATTTCCACCACTTCCGTTATGGTCTCCGGTTCTTGTTCTTGATAAACGTGAAGATAAGGCAAGTCGTTCTTATTAGACATCGTTTTAAGCTCAGCACGTTTGCTTGACAAACTCTTAACCGATGACTCTTCTATTAGAAAAAGAAACTCTGTTAATCTTTTCTAGTGACTTCATGACTTCTTTCAATATTATAAAGAAGAAGCTCAATGAGGCTCTTATTCTTGTGGCTATAGATTAGGACTTTGTTCGAGATCATGTGCGATGCTTGTGATTTCTCGGCGGGATTTGTCTTAGGTTAGAGAAATAATAAGAATTTTCTACCCATACACTAGGCAAGTTGGACCTTATTAGATGCCTAAATACATTACACCATTACCGAAAAAGAATAATTGGTTGTAGTGTATGCATTCGAGAAATTTAAGTCTTACCTTGACTTGTCTAACACAATTGTGTATATGGTCGCTCAGCTTTGAATTATCTATTTTCCAAATAATATGTGAAACCAAGATTTTTCCGATGGATTGTTCTACTGATACGAGGATTGCGGCCTCACAAAAGGTTTTACTTCTCAAGGGATCTTGAGAAGCTTGCAATCCTCCAGGTAGTGTACCTGGTCGTTATAGTATAGTATATGTATGTCTGGGGGATTGATCGTTCTCTATGGGAATAGTGTTGTTAGGTTGAAGTGTATGTCAATTTAAGCCTAAAGATGAGGGATGTTTCTTTTTGTACAAGTTCGGGTTGTACACTGTTATGTGTGCACAAGCCGTCGTTTTTAATACAAAATTTGTTTTCTTTTAACAAAATACTCCCCCTCAAATAATGAAGATTATTCGAGAGATAGTCTTCTTAAGCAGAATTTTGAATCGTATTAAAAAATACTTTTTGAAAATTCTTGGGATGATTCTGCTCAAGGTTTTAGAAAACACAATCAAGTATTATGCAACAAAGAATGCTTGAAAATCAGATTAGACAACAACCTTGGGAACCCATTTNGATTCAAATCAACATCCGGTGGTTTCGCGGGTGGACGAGAAGATGGTAAATCGAAGAGAAATGAGTCAGCTTCGGAAAGTAAATCATCATCATGTATTTCTTCAAGAACATTTCTTCGAAGGTCATTCTCGTTATTCTCAATACCTGGTGGAGAAATGATATGAGTAAGTTCATCGGAGAACTTCTCGTGAAGAGAATCAATCATATTATGTGGATCCTGGACCTCGGGTTCCATTTCGGACTCATCACAAGGAATATCGAAGATTGGATTATTTAGATTAAATTCCAAATCGAAATCAAATAACGGATTTGTGAAAGTCATATTGAATGTTTCGGAAACCCTTGGAACAAGGTCATCAATATCCTTAGGATGATTGAATTCAACTTCCTTCGGAGGGTGAGAAAGTGTTTCGTCATTTTCTTCATTATTTTCTTCTTCTAAGCTGACGAGCTCAGAAGGTACTTCGTCCACATAATCGATGTCTCCACAAGATAAATATTTATCATCGTTGGAATCGGAGAACATCTCAACACTAACATTCGGATTATCAAGAGGAGGTAACTCAAGCTCTTTTGCCGTATTAAAAACATATTTTTCAAAATCGGGAAAAGAATCCTTGAGCTCGGGCTCCAAAGGATCTGACGGCTTAACAATCTCAGTTGAAATAGAATCATTATGAAAAGTATCAACTTCTTCCAGAACGGGGTCACTTCCCTCATCCGGTGTGAGGAAAGGATGGGAAGAGTCGGGGATGATAAATTCGATCGGATCTTTCAAAGAATCAACAAAATCACATGATAATCCAAATGATCATCAAATCTCGAAGAACATTNCACATGATAGTCCAAATGATCATCAAATCTCGAAGAACATTTTGAAAAATCCGGAGGGTGGACAAGTGGTGTGCTCTGAGAGCTAGGAATTTCCACCACTTCCGTTATGGTCTCCGGTTCTTATTCTTGATAAACGTGAAGATAAGGCAAGTCGTTCTTATTAGACATCGTTTTAAGCTCAGCACGTTTGCTTGACAAACTCTTAACCGATGACTCTTCTATTAGAAAAAGAAACTCTGTTCATCTTTTCTAGTGACTGCATGACTTCTTTCCATATTATAAAGAAGAAGCTCAATGAGGCTCTTATTCTTGTGGCTATAGATTTGGACTTTGTTCGAGATCATGTGCGATGCTTGTGATTTCTCGGCGGGATTTGTCTTAGGTTAGAGAAATAATAAGAATTTTCTACCCATACACTAGGCAAGTTGGACCTTATTAGATGCCTAAATACATTACACCATTACCGAAAAAGAATAATTGGTTGTAGTGTATGCATTCGAGAAATTTAAGTCTTACCTTGACTTGTCTAACACAATTGTGTATATGGTCGCTCAGCTTTGAATTATCTATTTTCCAAATAATTTGTGAAACCAAGATTTTTCCGATGGATTGTTCTACTTATACGAGGATTGCGGCCTCACAAAAGGTTTTACTTCTCAAGGGATCTTGAGAAGCTTGCAATCCTCCAGGTAGTGTACCTGGTCGTTATAGTATAGTATATGTATGTCTGGGGGATTGATCGTTCTCTAGGGGAATAGTGTCGTTAGGTTGAAGTGTATGTCAATTTAAGCCTAAAGATGAGGGATGTTTCTTTTTGTATTTTTTATGTTTTATAAAAGCAAGTAAAATATCGATTTTGAAGGAGTGGGCGAAATTAGTTGCAAGTCAACTAACCCAAAACTAATGATTAAACTAATAACAAAAATTAAATAACAAGAAAAGTAAATGTGGTGGACATCTTATAATGAGACAAACATGTTTACTTAGAAATAATTACTCCCTAGTTATCTTTTATTGATTCATTGAATGTCACAGTACAATTTTTTTAGTCGAAGCGATGTATTCCTAATACCAGTTGTGGGGGTGTGCTAACTTCTCCAACTCTATGAACATCAATTTCTCCGATGACCGCACGTTAAGTACCCTATCATAGAATCACTAATATTAGTTCATGCATTAAATACAACGAGAAAAACCGCAGCGCACATACGATTACGTTTTTTAAGACGTTCAAGCTTGTTACACAATGGAAGTCAGCCAGTTTTTTTAACCTAACGCGAATCAATCAACTAAACAATAGACAACTTATCAACAATCAATAACTAGGTTTTATTAGATCTAAGCAAACACTAATAAACTTAAGCTAGCATGTTAAAAGGAAGAAATGATAAACAAATAATCAAACAAAACATAGACATATTGAATGATTAAAAGAAAACTTAACTTCAATTGAACATTGGAAGAAAAAAGGGTATGAAAACCTTAAAAATCCTGTGAAATTCGTACTAGGGTTTATGTCTTCAAAGTTTCACACTAATGAAAGAAAAATCGAAAAGTATATATAGATTTACAAAGCTGACGGCGTCAGGTTATAAACCCTGATGCCGTCAGACCACCGCGTTTAGGGTTTCTTCTTGTGCAAGTCGATCTTCTGACGTCGCCACTCTATAGCCTCTGACGACGTCAGGTTCAATCCTGACGCCGTCACTCTCAAAGTCTTCTGGGACCGTCTCTTATAACATTAACACTAGACGGCCTACTTGTAATTACACCTGGCGCCGTCAGGTGTAAAACCTTCAAAAGTTTTATGGAATGTCATGTGTAAGATTTTCCAACTCCATTATCTTCAAGTGACGGCGTCACTGTAACACCCCCAAAATTCGTACATCGGAAGACTTACAAGCTTTCGGGGTGCTACTCGAAAGGATACCATCGCAAGTATAGATAACAAGATAGCATAGATATTAATGTAAACCAAAGTCAACAAAAGTTAAAGTTTACATAAATCCATAATCTTAAGATAGGCAAGCCTAAAATAGATAATAGACAACAGGTCTTATAAAAGTAATATCAGAGTTTTCTTTCGATGTCTCAAACCAAGCCAAGATCCAAGCCACATTGCCGTAGTCCAAGTAGTGAAAGCAAGACTTCTAGTTACCTGAGAAATACATGCTTAAAAGGTCAGCTTTCGCTGGTGAGTTCATAGGTTTAAAGTAAAAATCATACGGGACCTGAAGGATTTTAGCGCTATGTGTAACTAGAGCAGGCATAGACATCATAGTTCAATCATCACGCAAACGCATCAATAATTTATCACCTTAATAAGGAATAAAGGTCATAGTGAGTGGGCCCCTCAACGGTCACTAGTCGGGTACAACAAGGAACCACCCGTTACTGCCCAAATCTAGGCCGCAGCAGAGTCTATACCAAACTAGGGTCAAAACACCCTAGCTCTAGGTCAACGTCTACTTTCGTCTATTCTAAAACTAGTCAACACAATAGCAAAACGAAGTAGTAGCAGGTCCAAGGAAACTAGCAGCATGTATTCTCCCCCAAATTTAGGAAACCATTAAAATACGAGTAAAAATGGGGCTATGAAACTCACCTCGAAAGTTGCAAGCAGAAATCAAGATAGATACGTATAAGCAAAAGAGAGTAAGGCTAAGACTTCACAGCAACTACGACTCGGCACGACCTATTCATATATATAGAACTTAACTTAATATAGTTCTCAAAAGTTAATTACTTCCCTTAATTTCCCGAATAGTTTCCATTTATTTTCCGAAAGAAAATGTTCTTTGAAAAGTTTTAGTCATCGCTTGGTATCGTTCGGTATCGTTTGGTATGGGTACTAGAGACAAAGTCTCGACTCAAGTGAACTCACGCCAAATAACTCATCAAATAATATCATAAACGTATATTCCAAAATCTCTCAATGGCATATATCTCGAATAAGTCAAATAGTTCACATAGCACGTAATTGCATTTAGAGCATATAGAAATCTATCAAATAGCACACAAGGGTCAAAGTCAAATGATATGACCTTATGGATCGATAAGTCATCGTACGAATGGTCGACGGCTTATCAAATTCGTCAACTTGATAAGTCCAACCATTTGCCGACTTACTTATTAGCCCTTAAGTTATATCATTAGTCGTAGGATGCATTTTTCGTCAACATGGTCGCTTAATGTCTTTATTGGGCTCCTATTGGGCTCGTCAGTCCAATAGGTCCAATAACGATATTAATGACCCGTTATCGATAAATAAATCCAAGACTTTACTAATATAAGGTTAACTTAGTCATCACCAAAGGAAAAAATAAGCTTTGGACTTGCTTAGCGTGTGCTCGAATATTTAATAATTCACATCGAATAACTTATTTGTTTCGAACCCGTTATGGTCCTTTTTCAAGAACTTTTCCGTTATTAACTCGTAATATGAATTCGTTATATATTTATTTAATAAAGTTCCGATAAATATTAATCTAACTTAATAGTTAATAGTTATCGTTACGTTATTATTTTATTTATTACGTTACTTATTTATTATATAAGTGATTATATACATATATATGTTTACACACACACACACACACACACACACACACACACACACACATATATATATATATATATATATATATATATATATATATATATTTAGACTCATATTATATATAAGTTAATCGTAATAAACGATATTAACGAATTATTATTTACTCGAGTCCACGTGTCCGAGTCATGACTTCCCGGTCCACATAACTAGTAAAAGTCCAAAGTCCATGTCACGGCTTTGTTGAAGCCAACCAAGACTAGAAAGTCAAGGCGACCTCAACGTGCACCAAGTATCAATACACAACGTCATAATATAATCAACTCAATATATATCCCGATATCCAATCCACACTTTCCAAACTTCAACAATGAGAGGCCGTCTACGGCTCTCGTACTAACCTATCTCCGTCATTCTAAAAGTTCACATCCTTATAACTCCGGAATTTAAAACCAAGCACTCCATTTCAATAACACATTCACAACAACCGTTAGTTCACAATATAATAATATACACCTAAACATTTAATTCACAAACAAATCATATAGCCACGTACCACATTATCACTCAAATTCCATATATACCTATAGTTATCCATTTCATTTATAACTCAAGTTTAGTGCGTTTCGCCAACATTTTACCATTTAAAATATTCCAACCATTTAACAACAACAATATTTACCGGCAACCTCAATATTAACCCATACTAGTCTAATAAATTCACATAAACCATTTAGTCTTCAAACACTCAAATAAACATGTTTTTCCGAGACCAAAAGGCCTCGGCTCAACCCATTCGTGCCAAAAATATGTATGCCGAGACCAAAGGGTCTCGGCTTGGGCTCTCCTTGGCTTGCCGTGCCACGCAAAACGAGCCAAACACACCCTATAAGGGTCGTCGGCTAGCAACCCAAGCAAGAAAACATAAAACCATCCAAGTGTTCAATCCGGAACCTCTCAAATCAATAAACTTTACCAAAACATATACTAAACATCAAAACATCAAAAGAAAGCAAGAAAACATCAAACCATGTAAAATTGTGTGGGTTTCCCACGACTCAAACCAAATCCCGAATCCAAACTCACCAAATCGAGTACCAGAACTTGTTTACCTCGCGTTTTTATATTAACTAGAAAATCATTTAAAATATGAAAAACCCACTAATTCTTTTCCACCCAAGCAGTGAGAACTGTTGGGTTTGACTCGTACGAAAGTCAAACCCGTGCGAAAATCGTATTTTCGTTACCTTGTCTCGGTGCTAGAGATGTAGTGAAAATGGAAGCAAGATGATGATGATGGTGTGGTTATTAGGGCGGCGGTGGTAGTTAGCATAACGGGTTTGGGACGTTTTGAGGGCGTGAATGCTACTAAGTGAAAGAGGTGTGTTTTTGAGTGGTAATGGAGGTCGGTGGTGGTGTTGTGGTGGCGAC